>JBAMJV010009537.1:0-59047 GCA_037951105.1 Echinarachnius parma
TGTGTGTCTAAGCGCGACTTACAGTCACCTACATGTGCGCCGTCTAAAATAAAAAATAAAAAATTACAATAATACAATAACAATAAAACAAATTAAATACATATTTACACAAATATCATAGCTAGTTACATGATTTTTATGCTACGCGTACATCTAGGCTACCTTCCTTTTCCCTCAACCCATTGCATAGCCAGGCAAGTTGATGTATGATTAATTTTAAGTGGATATATAAATTACTTTTTGAACGTTAAAATTAACAAGTCTTAGCTCATACTTTTTTTTTCTATCCCACTCGTATACAGATACACACACAAAAAATATATCCTTCCCTAAAACCTGGGGGATAATTGTACATGTCATCCCCCCACCCTGTGAGGTGGGGGGTGCATACCCCGCATCCCCCCGTTGTCTACGCCCCTGGTCACACAATATCTTCAATCACAAAACAATTTAGTCAGACAACATTGTTGAACACATCTATGACCGACGAATTTGAATCGTAATGGGCGATAATGTGTAACAAATAACTCAACTGAATGCACTTTATTTAAAACTGAGCGACAAAATACGAAATTTAAGTTGGCATTAGCACATTCCACGCTCCTATGGACGAAATTTTGAAATCAAGTCTAACTTTGAGTTAAGTTCATCTAAGTTGGAATTAAAAATGATCGTAAGTCAATTTGTGAAATACCCCCCAGATGTGACAGCAAGGTGAAATCATGTGACACAGTCCTTACAGCATTTCTTATGTGCATAATGTTATCTCTATAGACAGATACAAAATTTGCAACCTGATTTTCCAGTGGATTTTGTCAGTATATGGTCGATTCAAACGAAAACTGTACACGGCATGTTCAGACCTATTTGATTTTTTGAAAGGTCCTACACTCTGTAATTTTAAGCGTTGCCTACGAATACATTATTTATCACACTCAACCTTATTGAAAAATTCGTCACACGACTAAAAATGTTATGTGTCTACTATTGAAATGCATTATCAAAAATCATAGTGCTTTTATTGTATAGACACCAGAAACGTCAAAGCTGAAAAGGCTCATTTTGTTAAAAAACATTTATTCCTATTTCTTGATATCAAGAATTCAATTCTTGATATCAAGAAATCGAATTCTTGATATCAAGAAATGCATTCTTGATATCAAGAAATACTTTTCTGTTGTTAAGCATTGGTAATTCTTGATATCAAGAAATGCATTCTTGATATCAATAATTCAATTCTTGATAGGAATTCGTACCAATGCATGTACTGCATTCGTGGGTCTACTCGTGTCCTGTGTGACCAGGCCTTTAAGAACATAATAAGAGCACTGCATAAATTGTTCTTAGGAATCTCAAATGATCCGATATTCCATTTATCAATCAGATGATATGTTACCGCTTATCATTTGAGCAATCTTGTTATGTATCTTCGTCATGCATATAGCTTATCGTAACCTTTATTTTATTTGCACGATGATGTACACTTTATACAGTGATTCAACCAAATAGTCAAGACACATACAGTATATATGTGCCCTCTCTTCCTCAAATTTGTGTCTATATCGCTATTTAAGGAACGGTATATATTTAAGGTATACACAGTGTTTTTCGCATAGTCTAAATACAGTAATTAACTTTGCCTACTACATGTATCTTGGAATATATGAACAAATGTTACCTACGAACACATTAGTATATATTCGCTTAAAACCTAAATGTGAGTCAATATAGGGCCTACATTTTCGATCCTAGCAGAATCTTCTTCAGAGGCTATAAAGTGACAATAATACAAACAGAAACAACATATATAAAACCTAAATGTATCGTATTCCTAGCTACTCCAGGTTAAACATTTTCTTACAAATTGTTTGCAATGTCAATGGTGTGGATACAATCGATCAACATTACGAATTCAAATAGTCAGGTTTAAAAGTCCAAATGTTCACATTGAATATATATTTTGTTTTGAGGTCATCACTTGTAAATTGTTTTAAATTAATTGTTCACGCAATTGATTGTTAGCACCTTTGTATGATCGTATCTCACGTAGAACTGACAAGGGACCCCCATATTTCGTGACAGTCACGGTAAACAAAAGGTTTTTGTTACCTTCGTATAAGGTAAATTACATGTTACATACGAATACTATTTTTCTTGTACATTGTATACGTGTCATATTTGTGCGCACAAACTTAAATTTGATATTTTTTTAAAAGGGTATTTTCCACTCTTTGGAATACTTGAAAATAATACCGATTCAGATCAAAAACCTCGTGTTTTTAAGACAGGAAAATCTCAACACACTAAGTAAAACATTTGAAATTGAAATTGATAACAGAGTGTTGTTTAAGACACAATGTAGATTCATTCCATATTTCCATTATTAGCATCTTATAGATGGAATAAAAGCAAATATTTGCATGAAGCAGATTGATTTGGAGTAATAATCACATTTTCTAAGTAATTCATCTGTATTCGTAGGCAACTTGAGGAAATGAACCTTCAACTTCTCTAGTCCATTACTTGGCCGTTCGGAAAGATTAGTAATGTCACTTTTGTTTGGATATGGTTTACATGTTATACAGTATAAGTCAAAATAAACTAACCACTTTACTGCAGTAATATGGATTACTGCAGTAAAGTGGTTAGTTTATTTTGACTTATACTGTGCAAAATCAAAGCAGTTTGAAATTCGAACCTAAACATCTGGCCGTGTATAATGTTCGTTGGAATCGACCACATATAAGAATGGGTCTTTGATACTTTGCGACTACAATGCTCGTACATGTTTGATAGCCTATACTGGATTCCATGCACTTAAATCCACAGCCCATATTATCTTAAAAATATAATTTAACAACATGTTCTATGCCTCCCCGGCACACGGGACACTCTGCGTATTTAAGAGCGTTATCGTAAAGTTTTAGGCCGCATTCGTAGCAAGTACAGACGTGAAGGCAGGGTAAAATCACACTGTCTTTCTGTGCGTCACGGCAGATAGCACATATTATGGTGCAACGCTGATCTTGATGAGTAGCCCGATTCTTGGAGGCTGGCTCATTCTGTGCGGGTCCATCTAGAACTTGAAGGATGGTCAGCCCGATTTCTGATACTGATTGCTTGAAGTCATTTTTCATATTTCGGATTTTCCTTCTGATCACGTAGGACAGTAAAATTCCGCCTAGCCCGCATACATAAGCATAAAGACCCTTTTGTTCAATTTTACTTATGCCCTGGCATACATAAATGATTATACCAGCTACTATACTCGAATTCTTGAGTGTATATCTCAAAATTGTTGCCACCAGTTTCCGCAATTCAGACTTTGAACTGGTGTCATTCCCTCCACGGATTACTGCAGCGATGTATGAATAAATGCAGGAAACAAATATGATCTGAAACAAGTACTGAGACAGGTCTGGCGATGGGCATGACAGGTAGAAGCAGAGTATGGTGACTATGCCCCTGTAGTGTACGTGAATATCCGTCACTTCGGAAGTAAGAGTCCCACTTTTCGAGTAAAGAATACGACATGTACGAGTGGTCTTGTGTGCAAGATTCAATATCCACTGCGATTGCGTGCCTTCATTGCTGGGGCTGTTCTCAAACGTAACGTCAAGTGTCCTTACGAAACATAAGAAGAACCATGCAATCCAATAAGTCAATACAACACTGATGTATATTCCGAGTTCACGAATTACCGAAAAATCCTCCATACTGGTAAAATTATTATTCATTATACTATATTTGAAAGAACAACGTTAAGGCTGTATTATTCTCCTCTTCTCGATCGATTCGAATTCGCTCCTTTGATTGTGAAATACCTATATTCCTTCTATAACGAGTAGTCTCTTTTAAGTATGATCTCCAGACTCGACGCTTTGAGGCTCCCTTCTATCTGTTCATAAAAGAGAAAAAGACAAAATATAATACACTTATATATACAGGACATTGATTGAACGAATGGATGAATGAATGTATGAATGAATGAATGAATGAATGAATGAATGAATGAATGAATGAATGAATGAATGCATGAATGAATGAATGAATGCATGAATGAATGAATGAATGCATGAATGCATGAATGAATGAATGAATGAATGAATGAATGAATGAATGAATGAATGAATGAATGCATGAATGAATGAATGCATGAATGCATGAATGCATGAATGAATGAATGAATGAATGAATGAATGAATGAATGAATGAATGAATGAATGAATGAATGAATGAATTAATTAATTAATGAGCGAGGACAAGACAGGCACTGATAAGCTACTGACAGCATCTGCCAATCACTGGTCAGATGAACAAAGAACAAACAGAACATACATGTTGGAACTTGATGATTATTTTATAGACCATTAATTATGAATATTAATATGTTTTATACCGTAAATTGTGGTGCTGTAATTGGTATTGATTCATAATGGGTCATTTCAATGGAAATGGAAAACAAAGTACTTGTGTAACCTGTGTAATTTTAAGAAAGTACAACAGTGTTATGTACCATTTGGAATATTAGTATTAATTTGCATATATCTGTTTGCATTTACATGTTTTATTGATTTCATAACCTGATAACAATACGATTATCATATATACTTATAATCAAATACGTCATAGACTGTCATCAAACTAGCACAAATATATTGTGGAAACTTCAATACAAATACACATTTTAAAATATATAAATGAATGAAACTACAACCAAAAAATATCTGGATTTAAATAGCAAGGTGGTAACAGACACCCAATTACATATTTCATGAATACCTTTATAAATATGCGGATTAAATTCAACTTAATCAGCTTTACAATGAAAATGTCATAGACATACCCCTCTTCCGAAATCAGCATGCAGAGCGTTTTTGTTTATAGAAAACAAAAATAGTAATATATTGTTGAATTGTTCCTTTTCGAACTTGAAATTCGACGAATAAGTGCACTCGGCTTGCACAACTCCCGCACAACTTCATAAACGTGCACGAGTCGGATTTCCGATGTGCTTGTGTCAAATCAAGGAATGAAATAATTACCATTTCATATCAACACTACTAGTGTCACTAGAAGTAGTCGAATGGTAATAGAGATTTCATGAACATTGTTACCGGTATGATGCAACCGGCACGTTGTACCCGGGAATTCCCGACGTACTACGTAATGCCTATGATTATTTATAGCTTCCCTGTGACATATTGCATGCAATACGCCCGACTCTCAACTTGCCAAATAGATCATTTGTGAGGTATAAAGGATGAGTTTGGGCAACTGAACGGGTGAGAAACTGTTTTGTTTTGTTTAGCTTGTCAGGTGAATATAATTATATACCTTTGCCCCTCATGCAAATCCAAGCCCCCCCCCCCCCCCCACCCACCTCATTGGCTCCCTCTAAAAAATCATAGCTACATCCCTGCTTACATGCAGAACAAGTAGTTTTTTTTTGTCACAGCACATTGTCATATTTTAGACAAATAATTCGCCTTAATTTTGTAGCGTTCTTTTTAGTCGTTGTACTGGTCCATTAGTTCATCTGGAATCTTTCTTTCATGAATGTTCTAGCTACGTACAGGACGATTTGGATATTTTGATCGGGCGCAGATTTATCACGATAAAGGCTTTGTTGTAAAATGTTGTTGACTAAATTATACGTGTGTTGAAATGACACGCGGGGCGGGGGTTCCCCATATCGTCATGAACATGACCGTACCATGGAAACAGTGACGTCATCGGCCAACGCCCTATACCTAGCGTTCAATATAACAACGCTCGAAACAAAAGTTGTTTTTTTAGTATAGTGAGACCAATGGACCAGTGGTATAGCTATGCCTATGGGGTAGGTGGTGTGAGGGGCACGTGCCCCCCGTTCCCCCAATTATTTTTACAAAACAATACAATAAAACAATATATCATGAGAGATTGAGAGAACAAGCTCTATAAAGTGAAGAAAAACATATATACAATATATAGTATGTGCCAAAATAGTTCACATACGCACAATACGTTTACACACACTACGCTACTGTGAATGGGCAGGGGGGATGCGATGGCTGCGTACGCACCAACTCCCCACCCCCACCCCCAGATTAAGAAAGGTCCAACTTGTATCGGTCTCGGCCATCTGAACCAGAATGGTCTCGGGCAACGATCGGTCTTAGCGATGTTTGGGGGCATAAGAAATCTGTATACCATTATTAAAATGAATGCATGAATATATGACACTAATATTACTAGAAATCAGACACAACAAGTGCTCTTTTTTGCCAGATAGAATAAAAAAATTATTTACAAAAGTTCTTTAACATAACTCCTCAGAAAAAATATCTATAGTTCCCTCATTTTCCATACAAATCTTAAATAAAGTAATCAGCAATAATCAAACAAGTTAACTTGATTTGGTAGCATAATCATAATTATAATAATTATAAAGTCTATCTCATGGTATATAAGAAAGAAACAAAATGTGTTACAGTTATGTTTATCTCAAATTATTACCGATTTATTGCCGGTTATCTGGGCCAATATTCATATAACCACACTTACTCCGTTCCATTATAAGTCTATTTTAGATGAAAGGTATACAAGGGTTATGCAACGAAAGAGATGCGTTTATTTAGTTGCTACTTAGGTTTATAATTCATAAATAAATGATTATCCTGATAACCATCAGGGTTGGCGCGATTCACATCGCTTCGATTTAAATCGCGAATTTAAATCACGATTTAAATCGCCGCGATATTTTGTTTAAAATCACTGATTTAAATCACCTTGTGTGTTGAAGAATTGTTTATATTTCAAAATAGATCAATTGTATTGTAATTATGCTTGAAATACAACAAAATCAAATAAGTATGGCTCAATAATTGACACTGGCACTTGCCTTGCCTGTCTGCCCAGGGCAAGTAACAATTAAAGTTGGGCAAGTAAACATTAATGTAGCCAGAACAAGTATAGCTACATAAATGGTTTAGTTTGGTTGCCCGGTTGCCGATTGGTCAGCTAAATTGATGAAATACGAGGAGAAACTGTATTTCCTAATGTTTAAATCTCATCTAGAAGTAACAGAGCAAGTACATTTTTGTTAAGGAAAAATAATATTGAACAAATATGATTTTACTTTCCCGATCGCAAGAGCAGATAAAAAAGTTTGTGTGGAGGCTGAACAAATCATATTAATCGCATTAAGATTTTAAAATCACAATTTAAATAAACGATATTGATTTTGGGGTTTGTATACATTTGTTTTAATCAATGATTTCCCAAACCTGGGCATAGAGCTGTATGACAATTTCAATTACCCAAGCATTTATGTAAAGAAATCATAAAAATCACACAACTCTGATACAAAATATAATAATAAATAAAAAGTAATATAAGAAGTATCCCCCAATCCATGATTAGTTTATTTGTTTTCCTTCAATTTCTGCCCTTTCTTTAAATAGTTCTAATGCACATGTATACTCTAATACTTTAAATTATATTTTCTTACATGTAGATAAAAATAAATAAAAATAAACTACTTTAAGTCAAGTGGAACAAAAAATAAGGTCTATCATTTTGTATGCATAGATTTAATCTGATTAACAAAATGTTTGTGTGTGAATACATAATATAATATACATATAATTCAATAAATATTACATTTTATTACATTATATTACATCTTACACTGGTTAGCGTAGTCATGGTAGGCCATCATGATGTAAAGTGCACATGAAATATTTTGTGTGCACATATACAATGATAGCGTTCAAAATTATTATAGACATTCATTATATTTGTATAATTTGTACTGAAAATCCATTATATTGATTAGAGGCAAATACAAAATGCTATTTTGATTCAAATGCATGTTTAAAAAACAATATTCAGGCCCGTAGCTAGGATTCTTTTCACGGCCGGGTGGGGGTGGGAGTCATAATTAGCAAAAAGCGGTGATCGTGGACAAGACCGAGCAGGGAGGAGATTCCTTGACCAAAGAAGGAAGATTAAATGGGGGATCGTTCGGGGTTCTTCTCGGCAGTGACCCCTTAGAAGGGGGGAGGGGGGGGGGGGGGGGGGTCGCAGAGAACTTTATAATATGTTATTTACCTAAAAGGACACCGTTTTCTTTCATTTAAATTACCGCTGAGCATTGCTGAGTCAAAACGTTTACTAAACGTTTACACGACCTCAAAACAATTAAAGGTTTAGCATTTATGAAAACATATATTTTTTTTCTTCAAATATTTGTTTGTATAATTCTGTTTTTGTCAGATCTTCGTCTTCTCTGAAGAGACCACACAGCTCCATCCCAATTCTCTGCCGACTTGAAATGGTTGCCATGGTTGATAATTTATCTACATTGACTACATTCTCATATATCCCATCTACTTCTTTTATACATGTTTGTACAGCTCCATCCCCAATTTCACATCTTTCCTAAACCATATCCCATCAACCATGTCAACCTTGGAATAAAGTTGTGTCTTCGTTCAATCCCAAAGTGCTCCATCTGGTTTCCCTACCGACTTGGTGCATTAAGTTTTCCGGCTTCCAAAGGAACGCAGGTATATACAGATAGGCCTACATATGAAAAGGGCACCTGTCTATGATCACCTCCTCACCATCGATGTCATCATTAAGTTCCATCTATTTTTAAGTCTGCACGGCCAAAAATGCATATATGCTGTCCTCTTAAATTTAGTCCCTATTAATTTGGTCACTTTCTTTAATTAAACATCTTACACATTTCAAGCTCACAATGGAAAGTAATGCCTTCTCCTTTGCTATCCTCCTAAAACCAACAGTTAAGAAAAACAATATATGTTAATGGTTCAACACTATAGAGCCTAGATCTTTGCGGGGAGGACATGGTCCATATTGATCTACAGTCGCAACACGGAGTTCTACCTTCTGATTTAGTCGTTAAAAAAGAGGATAATTCTCTCCCGGAACAAAATTAACCGGGTTTTTTTTTTGTCTCCGCAAGGATTTTCGAGGTAAAGAACAGTTTGGATTCATTTCGCACGGTCACGTCAGAAAGTTCTGCCTTCTTTCTTGTTTGCCCTATGAAAATGGGATAACTCTCCGGAAAGAACTGCAATGGGTATCCAACACTATTTTTGCAAATACCGAGTATAAGCGGGTATTCCACAAACAGGCGCAGAGCATTCGCAAGATGGCACCGTGCATCTTATTTAGGAATCCGAACCATTGAACAACCTGTTCGATGCCATGCATAATCCCCGGCCGGTACAACCTGCAGGACACTCTGACTACTTCGAGAGCAAAACATCCAATGCCAGGCGATCCAGGTGTTGACACTTGTATCCAGGTGTTGACAGCACCAGGTGTTGACAGCAAGGCGAAATCATCCAAAATCAGTTACAGCTCTATATGCATCTAGCTATCGTCATAGTATATCGCGCACAATAGATCGAAACTGAATCTCCATCCGGATTTTCCTGCGGGGTGGAGTGGGGGAGGGGGGGGGGGGGGGGGGGGGGGTCTGCGTTCCAATGTCACCTTTCGACGGCCGATAACTTTTCAGTTTGTGTCGCTTGCTGTTTGGTCGAAAAGGGATGTTCCTGTATTGCGTAGCCCGATCGATTCAGACCTGCATGGGTTGTCTGTTGTTCGGTCGACGAAGGAACACTCAAACAAAGCTGAAATGAAATGAAATGAAATTTAATTTATAAATTAAAATGAATATCTTTCCATGTATACCCTTATCAATGTTAGCCTATTGAAGATAACATTCAGACAGGACAGTTCACGTTAAATAAAATAACATAGTTATGTTCTTCAATCGAAAGTAAAAATACAAGGATTATAAATTTGCAATTGCAGTTTCAGATTCGGCAAGGATTATTGTATAGTATAAATCCGCATATAAAAGAGTGCATACACCTTTATCATGTACATGTATTGTTCTTTCAATATAACGGGAAACAAATTGACACCTTTGCAATTCTCTCGTGAAGTGATGAAAAAGCATCGATTAATATTGCACACAGTAAGGGTGATAGGTTATCATCTGAACATAGACTAGGTTACAGTATCACCTGAATGGATCCTTGGTCTGCACAAATCAATTTTGGTGGACGGCTGACGAGCCAGTTGCACCGCTTCCGAATTGTCCAATGAGCAGATGAACCCGCTTTCGAAAAGTAGTCCTATCCGACTGACCATGAAGATCAGTAGCGCTCGGAGTAGCCCGTATAAATAAACATGAAGACCCTTTTGTGAAATTACACGTATGCTCTGATATACATATATCACTATTTCAACAGGTACCATCAAAGTGGTCACTACCAGATTCACAAGGCCGGCTATGATCTCCAGCAATTCAGACTCTGGACTGGTATTTCCTTCACTGATTACCGAAGAGATGAATGAATAAAGCATCACGGATGCAAAAACAATCACCACCAATAGCTCACACTGGGGCGGATGACGAATATGATCCTCACAACGTGAACACACGTCACTTCGAGAATAAGGTGCACGCTTCTCCAGAAAGGAATAGCAGCTGTCTTCCAGATCTGGATTAAAAAGTACCACGCAATCACAGCTATCAATACAACAGACAGGTAGATTATGAATTCATGTGCTAGAGTTGCCAAAATATCTGCCATACTGGCAAAATAGTTATATTATTGTAAAGTATTACAAAATAAGGCTATATGTTCTCCTCTCCTCAATCAATCCAAAAGAGGAACCATGCAATTAACCGGCAAAGAAGTCAATCCAACGGAAACGTAGATTCGGAGTTCATGAGTTGCTGATTCTATCCGCTATACTGGCAAAATAGTTACATGATATTATTCTCCTAGATCTCCTCGATCAATTCACTCCATGTTCATGATGGCGTTTTCTTTCAAAGGTCACGATATATTCCTTCTGATTAGTGATAGTCTCTTATATGATCTCCACACTCTGTGCTTCAAGGCGTCCTTTCAATCTGTTGAAAGGATACACAACATACTGTTTAAGTAGGGTTATAATGAATGAATGAACGATCAAATGAATGAATGAATGAACGAACCAACGAACGAATGAAATGTATGAATGAAGGGATTGATGGATTGATGAATGAATGAATGAATACATACATTAATGAAACAGTTAACCAAACGCACACACAAATAAATAACATTATATATATACATACATGTAAATTATCAAGCAGTTATACAATTCAATTGATACAAAATACTAGCAAACTAGCACAGGTTTTATAGTAGTCAGAAATAACAATCTCTTTCAGGGTTTTCTTTAATAAAACAACCGTTGGAATAGAGACTGATTTGTTTGTCCTTAGTTTGTGCTATCCGGGGCTACTCGCACATCAAAACAGTTACAAAAAACAACAATTGATTATAATTTGCACAGTATTTACAAATACATCTATTTGATAATAATACAATGCACTCAATAACGGGTGTGTCTAAGCGCCCGACTTACATACATTGCGGCGCCTAAAATACAAAAATACCAAATTACAATAAAACAATACAAATAACACTAACAAGACAAATTATGTACTATAAATATGAAACAAATACAATACATATTTACACAAATATCATAGCTAGTTACATGATTGTTTATGCTACGTGTACCTCCAGGCTACCTACCTATTCCCCCAACCCATTGCATAGCCAGGCAAGTTGATGTATGATTGATGTTTCAATAATCTGCCCTCAATATTTGCATCATGCTCTTACTCCCCAATTAATATTGATTGGTATGCTAATAATGTACAACCACATGCTGCTAAGCAACGCAACGCGTCAAAACAGTGGCGTAGCTATGGGGGGGGGAGGGGGGGGGGCATTCAATACCCCACATACAATTTGACAACAAAAATATAAACAAAACCTATTAAGCAGAATGCTTAAAGGGATAGTACAGTTTTGGTAAAACAGAATTGTAGTAACTAAAACTTGCAAGCTATGCAATAATGCGTGAATGGCAGAAAAACATATACACGGCTAAAAGTTACATGGCTGTATTCATTTAAAAAGCAGCCATTAACACAAGAGGCCATCTTACATACACCTCACGTTTCAACCATTTTTAAATAAAAAGTTGTGAATGTGATGTTTGGTTAAAAGTGTTATTCAATAAAAAGATCATCAAACATTGCGAAAACATATTTTACTATTTTACTACATTATTGAGTAAAATTTGATCCTCAACAGCAATTTAGATCGGATAATATTTATGGATGTTTCAATTGTTTATGAACCGATTTTTTCAAACAATGTTATTTTGTCTTAAAATTTGTGTGCTTTTTCAAGCTCTGATTTTGGTTTTTCATTACCTCAAGAACCATCATATATCTTGAAGCGCCCCTCTAAACATATATCCATCATTTAAGAATAATATGACAAATTTATATAACGCTTAATGCAAACAAGCCTCTAAGCGCTTTAGAAAAGGAAAATTATAGTATACAAAGTAAAGAAAATAGAGAGTGGTTGAGCTATATGACTGATAATGTTGTTTGAAGAGATGATTTTTTAGATTATCTTTTAATGAGTAAATTGAGGGAGAGTTATTGACCCAGGTAGGCAGAGCGTTCCATAAATATGGTCCAATAAAAGAGAATGTCCGTTCAGATCTTGAAAGCACTTTTGGTATAACAAACACATTTTGAGTGGCAGATCTGAGTCTTCTCGTTGGTGCGTACCCGCGTACGGGACAATACAATTTCTAAAAAGCTAGGGGCATGGCCTGTATAGAAACATTTAAACATCATCAATACTGTTTTAAAATGTATAGAAATACATTGAGTGAGCCAATCCCCAATAACTGTTGTGCCCCCATCCTCCCAATCGGTTCTACCATACTCATGCCACCGAGTTGCATTGAATACATAATTATGCAGACGTCACCATATATTTTAATTGTAGGAATAAATTGCCCAATGTGGGGAAAACCCAGTACATAACGTATACGTACATGGAGTCATTAATTGTGTGGTATGTCATTGATCATACATATTAACCAATATATATAATACTTGACTAGCTGCAGACCAGGTCATAATGTGCTACTATGTTCTGTTAGTCCGTCATCAAATAATCAGCTAGATAAACATAAACAAAAATATGTTCTCACCACTGAGTACCTTATTGCATTAGAATTGGATGTTTTCATTGAAACCCTTCTTTTCATGGTGAGTGGCCATTGTATAAAACATACAATATTATTGTAAATAGGTAGTCAGTGAACATACCAATGTATTTTGCTCATCTAGCTGACTGATGGTTGAATGGTATTATGATGTCACATAAGTCAATAGCTTCTGGGTGTTTGTTTAGGCGTGAAGCTGAGCAGGTAGAAAAAAGTAATAGCAAAAATAATATTAAAAATATGACAAAAATGTACATCAAATAGTCAACAGATATGTGATGTATTCATTATTATAGATCAACCAAAGTCACATGCGTTTTTAATTTAGTCACCCTTTAAGGGATGAAGGGACAGTCAATTTACCTGCATTGCGTAGCCCAGTCGACGAAGGAACACTCAAACATTGCTGAAATAGAAACTGAATGAAGAAATTCAATTCAATTAAAAATGAAACGAAACGGAACGAAACGGAATGAAATTAAATGAAATTTAGTGAAATATGACATTTCTTGCTATATTTACACGTACCCTGATTGTCAACGGTATATGCTTATTGAAGATATCATTACATGCAATGTCACGTTTAATAAAATAATAAAGCTATTGTTATGAAGTAAAAGATGTTCTTCCGAATGGAATGTATGATGAAAGGTGTAGTCAATCCAGGGGCGTAAATCCGTACCGAGGAGTGGGGGGGGGGGATGATCGGCGATAGCCATCACATACTAGCACAAGCACAAGCCCAAAATTAATTTACGCACACGCGCGCGATCGCGCCCCGTGGGGGGGGGGGGTGGGGGGTGGGGGGGGGTGGGGGGTACTCAGATTATAGTCGGAGGGGGTGTGTGGCTGAGACCTCCGAGCCCATACCTACATCCAAGGGTCCTTTTGCTGTAAATAGGTACCCATGTCTAAGGATTTTTTTGTAAAAAATTGACACCATGTCTAATGCTTTTTGGGGAAAAATTGGACCCATGTCTAACGATTTCGAATACCTGGTATTACATTTTTAGCTCTATATACAATGGGCAATCATTTTCCAGTTTCTTGATAACATTCTTGATTACGTATGATATATTATGAAGGGTAATATAATGTATAACCACCCGAGGTTGTGAAATATATGCGAGCGAGCGGAGCGAGCTTGATAATTTTAGCAATTTAACAGCGGAAAATTGCCATTTGTTTCAATATAATTGTATGGCGTTATGAAGGTAATATATAAACACCCAGAGGTTGTGAAATATAATTATGCGAGCGAGCTCGAAAATTTCAGCAATTTCACAGCGGAAAATTGCCATTTGTTTCATTATAACTGTATGGGTATATTCGTTTTATTACTTATGATATGGTGTTATGAAGGGTAATAATATATAACATCCGAGGTTGTTAAATATTACGTTTGAAATTTTTAGCAATTTCACAGCGGAAAATTGCCATTTGGTTCAATATTGTATGGGTATACTTGTTTTATTGTCGTTATTAAAGGTAATATATAAACACCCGAGGTTGTTAAATATTACGTATGCGAGCGAGCGGAGCGAGCTTGAAATTTTTAGCAGTTTCACAGCGGGAAATTGCAATTTGTATTCATTATAATTGTATGGGTATATTCGTCTTATTACTTATGATATGGTGTTATGAAGGGTAATATATAAACTTCCGAGGTTGTTAAATATTACATATGCAAGCGAGCGGAGCGAGCTTGAAATCTTTAGCAATTTCACAGCGGAAATTGCCATTTGTTTTAATATAATTGTATGGATATATTCGTTTTATTGCATATGATATGGAGTTATGAAGGGTAATATATAAACATCCGAGTTTGTTAAATATATGCAAGCGAGCGGAGCGAGCTTGAAAATTTTAGCGATATTACAGCGGAAAATTGCCATTTGGTTTAATATTGTATCGGTATACTCGTTTTTATTGTCGTTATTAAAGGTAATATATAAACACCCGAGGTTGTTAAATATTACGTATGCGACCGAGCGGAGCGAGCTTGAAATTTTTAGCAATTTCACAGCGGGAAATTGCCATTTGTTTCTTTATAATTGTATGGGTATATTCGTCTTATTACTTATGATATGGTGTTATGAAGGGTAATAATATATAACATCCGAGGTTGTTAAATATTACGTATGCAAGCGAACGGAGCGAGCTTGAAATTTTTAGCAATTTCACAGCGGAAAATTGCATTTGGTTCATATTGTATGGGTATACTTGTTTTATTGTCGTTATTAAAGGTAATGTATAAACACCCGAGGTTGTTAAATATTACGTATGCGAGCGAGCTTTTTTTTTATATGCAAAAGGGGGACTAGATAAGAGACAAAACGGCCACTGTTAGACTGGAACACGCCTAGTCTTGACCTTCAGTCTTCATCTATTCTTCTGTACATGGTTGAACTCGTTATTAAAGCGCTCGCGCGCTGGCACATTTTACGTCTGGGGGTACCTAACACAAATCGATTCTGAAGTTTATGAAGCGCTTGTTCGCGCACTTCGCGCAACTACTCTAAGTGATCGCTGACATAACTGTATAACGTGTAGGCTATACAGTTATAATTACATTTTAAAAAATCACCCATTTCTCATGCATAATGCTTTCTTTTTTCTTCTTCTTCTTCTTCTTCTTCTTCTTCCTTCTTTCTTTTTTTAATTCATTTTTTTTAATTCTCAGGGGGGGATGATTTGTACAGGCATCCCCCCCTCCTTCAAGAGTGGGGGGATGCATCCCCCCATCCCCCCCCCCCCCCGGGATTTACGCAAAACACTAGAAGCGTCAGTAACAAACTATTCAGAATTATCACTATGAAAACTATTTAATTTCATGATATTCAACACGTAATACAAAGTAAATGTAGCAATAATATTTGTTGTATGGACAATAATTTACAGGAATAGAATAATCATGTATTTGTCCATAATAATAATGCTGCACAGAGGGGTGACACAGGTGGGAGGAGGGGGGGGGGGGGGTTGAGGGGAATGCATCCCCCACATCACAAGGTGGGGGGGTTACATGTACAATCACGTTTTAGGAAAGTATATATTCGCTTTAAAATTAAATTGAATTTACATATTTAGAAATGATAGGCACAGCACAAGTGGTCTCGATCGGCTAGGAAATGTGGTTGGCGACCTCCCCCCCCCCCCCCCCCCCCCCCCCCCCACCCTGATGAGAGGATTATTGGTAAATTAAGAGTTTTCGATTACGCTCTTGCGTTATCGCCTTTCGGGCTTTTTAGCCTTCTTAAAACGATTATTGTAGTTGAATGATGTTACCAAGGTACTAAATAATCAAATAAATCTACTATTTCTAAAAATACCATTCTAAGAAGACAATTTCCTGTGATCTCCACGTGATGAAACTTGTTATTGACTTTCAATGACCATAATTGTTACAGTTTGGGTGTGACAATATCTTTTAAAAAGCAATTTGGAGATCATTTTCAGATTCGGCAAGGATTAGCATCATCCTCATGTAAAATTAGTGAACAATAACAAAAATACACCCAGCTTTATCATGTATAACGGGGAAACAAATTGACACATTTGCAATTCTGTCGTAAAGTGGAAGAAAATTAATTGATGAACATTGCAAACAGTACGGGTGTTAGGCATGGGCGTAGATCTGTCATTGATACCCATTAAACAGGGGGGGGGGGATGACCTATTCATTTATCCCCCCCTGATGAATAAGTATTTTGTAAGTATCTACGCCCATGGTGTTAGGTATACCTGAACATAGACTAGGTTGTCACCTGTACCGATCTTGGTCTGCAAGAATGGATCAGTGATCGTAGACGGCTGATGAATCAGGTGAACCCGAGTTCCAAAATGAGTGGTGGAGGTAGAGCACGTGCGCGCTCTCCGATGCGAAGGACCCAGAGTTCGAACCCTGATCACTGCGTTTGTCCTTCAGCAAGACAATTTATCCACTATTGCTGCTCTCTACCCAGGTGTATAAATGAGGGACCCGAAAGGATGGGAACGCGTTTCATATAAGCACTGTGTGCGCCTGACAGGCGAATGGCTGGAATATTCCCTAGGGAGTGGAAAAATGTGCACCTTAAATGTGTAAGAATGATTGCAGTGTGCATTCGTTTGACTATAATTATGATCCCCATGGGAATAGCGCTATTTATAAATAACCATTATTATTATTACTAAAAAGAGTGGTATCGCTTTGACCATGAACTCCAGCCTTCGTCGGAGTAGCCCGTAGTATAAATAATCACAAATACGCCTTGTGAAACTTCACATATGGTCACCACCAGATTCTTAAGGCAGACTAGGGTCTTCAGCAATTCAGACTCTGAACTGATATTGCCTGGTATTACTGAAGCGATGAGTAAATAACAGATCACGCATACAAAAACAATCGCCACTAATTCATCGGGGCCAGGGCCGTTGACGAATGTGATCCTCAGTAAAAGGTGAACACACGTCACTTCGAGAATAAGGTGCACGCTTTCCCAGAAAAAATGATCAGTGGTCCGGATCTGGATTAAGAAGAACCACGCTATCCACGCTATCAATACAACAATCATGTAGATTGAAAATTCCCGACCTGCACGAATTGCCAAAGTATCTGCCATACTGTCAAAATAATTATGATATTGTAAAGTATTCAAACATAAGGCTATGTTATCCTCCGATTATCTCCTGAATCAATACAAAGAGGAACCATATTATGCAGCCTGAGCACCTTGAAAAAGGTGAAATTGGCGCATTATACTTCTTTATTATCATTATTTCAATTCAAAGGAAACGTAGATTCGGAGTTCATGAGCTATAGAATTATTGCTGATTCTATCCGCCATACTGGCAAAATAGTTACATAATTTTGGAAAGTACTATTCTCTTCTCATCTCCTTGAACAATTCACTCCATGTTTGTCCATGATGACGTTTTCTGTCCAAGGTCATATACATATTCCTTCTGATTAGTGGTAGTCTCGTTCATGATCTCCTGACTCGATGCTTCAAGGCTCCCTCCTATCTGTTCACAAAAGGAACACAAATAACAATATATTATATAATTATATACTCCTCCAAAAAAAGAAACAGGACACTTATTAAGCATAGGCGTACCCTGGGGGGGGGGGGGGGGGCGGTTAACCCCCCCCCCCCCCCATGGTACGCCTATTTTTTAACCCCCCCCCCCCCTTTGATGAAAAAGGGGATGTTTTAGGGGGTTCACCTCCCCCCCCCCCCCCCCCTTTACAAAACTTAAGTTGCCTGGAGGCCACTTTTTAGTGGTCTCGACCATCATAACCAATGGTCTCGGCCCCCGAAAACCAAGTGGTCTCGGTCTCGGCCTTGACATTTTTGACAGATCTCGGTCTTGGCCTCAACATTTTTATAGGATTTTGGACTCGGCTTCGAAAAATCTTCACCGACACCCCCCCCCCCCCCCCCCTCGAAAAATCTTCACCAAACCCCCCCCCCCCCCCCCCCTCCTTGAAAATTTTGGTCGACGAACTAACCCCCCTGAAACATTTTCATACAGAAGAGTTGTTGGGCTTTCCGTTGATATCAATTTAAATCATGAATATTTTAAGTGAAATGCTTAAAAATCCTCCCAAAAGCTCGAAAAAAATGCAACGCTCTGATTTTGTTGTCAACTCCATATCTTTTTGTCTGATTTCACACTCGACCCATCTCCATATTCCGGTTCGCTGCACACACCCCATTTGCATAATCCTTACGATTAATATGCCATCGTAAGGAAGAGATAATTTCCATTAAAATGGTATCAAATTCAACAATTTTGATGAATGGAAAGGGTGGCAGCATTCAATAGAATGTTAACCTTTAGAAAACTGGTCAACAGTCTTGCACTCGTAAATTGAATGCATTGGGGCCATTTTGCGAGATTTCACTTCCCGCCTCCCCCTATTCTCTGGGCTACTGCAATCGCCCCAATTGCATAATCACTACACATAATGCATCGTTTGAAAGGTATATAATGAGGCTTTATTGTGACACCGATTTCGAGTATTCTTATTAAAAAATACGAGAGATATGATCGATGAAACTTGAGTTTCCGAACTTTTTTTGAGGGGTTTACATTAATTTGTCCCTCTCATTTTTCTCTTTCTTTCTGCATCACCCCTGTATTGCTGTAAATATGTTGTTGCACAAATTTTCTATTCAGATATGTTTTCCAAAGTCAAAGAAATCGTCTATTGTGTTATCTATAAAGTATAAATCGCTCGTTCCACGCTTTCGCTTTCGTTTGTTGTACCAAAGTTCAAATAAGCATGTATTTACCAGAGTGCAGCAATGCGTAAGATAAGATCTCACTTCCAAAAGCCACTAAATCCACTTCCCATACAAATTGAGTTAACGAGATCTACATGTATAATCTATGTAGTTATTTAGGAATCCACATTTTACGACAAATAACTCACTCAAAATCAAAATATAGAAAGTTCAATTTTCATATTCCCATAGGCACGTATACAAAATGGGACAAAGAAACCTGTTTTCCTCGGAAGTTGAAAAAGTGGATTTAGCGCCTTTTGGTTGAAAGCTCTATTATGCTATTAATGAAATAGGTATTTCCTCATTTGGCCTAGATACATGCAAGCTGTGCATGGTAATGATGTTGCATGTACATAATATAGCTGCAGGTTTGTTCTTGTGTTGTACAATACCAATGAACATTATACACACTCTGTCTACGTCTACATTGGTGTTTTTGCGTTATACCAAACACAAATTGTGCGGAAGAACATCTGTAGAAACACAACCCTTTGGGATTTTCCATATATTTTGGATCATTTGAAAGTTGTAACATTACTTCAACTTTCAGACAAACAACTTGTAGTATTTATTGACAATAAAGGAACTTATTTTTGATTAGTAGAAAGACTGCAAAAAAGTTAGAAACATAATACGGAAGTTGTCTTAAGATTTGTGTTTCAATACGCTGGAATAGGTAAGCTGGAATACTATGGACCACAATTATCTCGAGCAACTTTTTAATTATGTATTCAGTTTCAGTTATGTACATTCATGTTCCTCTAGGAAAACATGCATAATAATCTATAATGATATACGAGTGTGACAATACTGTTCTTATATTTTACTGGAAGATTACCTTCATTTTTTTTTTTTTTTTCAAATAAAATTTATTCAAGTTTCTCAAAGCAAGTTAACAAAAATATAAGTACAAAATACAAAAAAATGTATGTGATGTCAACGACGTAATACACATGATACATATCATAATAAGTTTCAAATCAATTGTACATCTCTCCATTTATCAAGAAATAAAACAAATTTGTCTCGTTTTAAATAAATTATTCGTTCAAGGTCGTAATAATATTTCAACTGTTTCTTAAATAATTCAAATGATAATCTACCATGTTTACACTTTGTAGAGAATATATAATATTTTGCGTATAAAATAACAAATTTCAAGTGGCAGAAATTACCTCCAGAAATTCCAAATATAAATGTATTCATAGTCAATATAATTTGGTCATGTAAAGTGTGTTCTTGAAATTGTAATATAAATTGATGTGTTACAGGAGATTGATTCAACACTATTTAAACAAAAATCACATTGATCAGAATCTAATATGCCTACCAATTTCAAATATTTATTTACCCCAAGAATATTATGTAATATTTTAAACTGAAAGTAACGCAATTTTGTTGATAATGCATATTTAAAAGGAATAGCGTACATTTCTTTCCAATCCATTATCGGTTCCAATACAATTGAGTTCCATTTTTTTTGTGAAATTGGAACTTTTTATTGAAATTATTTTATCAATGCATACTTTATGAATAAATTTACATATTTTAGTTTTCTTTTTCAACGTACTAATTAAATGTTCATGCTGGTTCATATTTGAAATGGGAGCATTTTTAATAATGTGTTTCCATTGTAAAGGAATGGCGGATATAACAGAATACAACTCCATAAAATTACAACGAATATGGTATTTTTGTAAAAATTCATCATAACTCAAAAATGACCCATCTTTGTTTAATAAATGAAACAATTTTATTACGCCATTATTTATCCAATCGGACTTAAAAACAACCTTTCCATTTATTTGAATACATGAATTATTCCAAATTACTTGATTATGAATAAAATGATCATTTGGGTTCTCAGAAAAAGTTAAATCACACCAGGCTACTAAAATTTCTTTTATAAAGGAGTTATCAATTTCTATCAATTGCTCTTTACTTTTTAAATTACAAGTCCAAAATAAGTCATTACCTAAATTTATCATATACAATTCAAAAAAACATTTCCAGTTGCCTGTATTTTCTGTATTTAACAATCTCATTACCCATGCGATCCTGAGTCCTATAATAATTGATGGTAAATGTAACATTTTCAAACCCCCTTCATTATAATCTGCTATAATTGTTTTCCGATTTATCTTATCTGGTTTACGATTCCAAATAAAAGAGTATATAATCGATTCAACTTCATGAATAAATACATCAGGGGGCTTCGGTAATACTGTTAAAAGAAAAATAAGTTGGGAAATAGCAAACGATTTCACAATGATAATTTGACCCACTGGTGTTAAGTCTCTCATCGACCATATTCCCAAAATTCGTTTTAAAGTTTGTAATTTAGGCACAAAATTTAATTCATATAAATCATTCGAGTTCATTGAAAAAACGCACGCCTAACAAATAAAATGGACCTTTAGAATATTTCAACCCTGTAAAGTTTACGTCCGGGGGGTTTGCTTTGTAATAACCAAGAGCTATAATTTCTGATTTATTACGATTTATATTTAACCCTGAATACCTTTTCAATATTTCAAGTATATATATAATTCTAGACAAAGAGCCAATGTCCTTCACATAAAATGTTGTGTCATCAGCGTACATACTTATTTTTATATTTGTATCATTAATCACAATTCCTTGAATGTTTTTGTCACTCTTAATCCAAATACTCATTATTTCATTACAAATAATAAAAAGCAATGGGCTTAAAGGACAACCTTGGCGAACACCACAAGTAACGTTACAAAATTCAGAGGCATGACCATTATTTATAACACAAGAATATATATCATTATACAAAAGTTTTATCCAGGATATAAAATCATCACCAAAATTAAAATATTTTAATGCCTGAAGCATATACGACCACTCTAGCTTATCAAATGCTTTTTCTATATCTGCTAGCACAATAAAACCGGGGATATCAAACAAATTTGTATAATCAATCATATCTAAAGCCAAACGAATATTTTCTCCAATAAAACGTCCTTTCATAAACCCAGTCTGGTCACAACTTATAATTTCAGATAATACATTTCTTAGCCTGTGTGCTAAGCATTTAGCTAATAATTTATAATCAGTATTTAAGACAGAAATGGGTCTCCCATTTTTCAAAATTAAGGGGTCTTGATTTTTCTTTGGAATTAAATTTATTATGGCTCTTCTTTGATCAAGGGACATTTTACCACAATGAAATGAGTAATTAAAAGTTTTTAATAATAAAACGCCCAAATCTTTAAAAAAGAATTTATAAAATTCACAAGGAAACCCATCAGTACGAGGTGTTTTATATTTTTCATAGTTTTAAGCGTATTTAAACATTCGTTCAATGTCAACAGACCTTCACACCTTTCTTTGGAGTTTATTGACAATTCAACATTCTGACAGTATTGAGGTAAAATTTGTACAAAGTTAGCTAGTGAAGGGTTTTTGGAAGTATACAATTTTTCATAATACTCTTTAGCTGTTTTTAAAATATCTTTATTTGACTTTTGAATTTGTCCCTTTTCATCATATATTTTTGTAATTAATTTCAATCTTTGATTTCTTTTTTCTAAATTTAAAAAATAACGTGTATTTTTTTCACCATGTTCAATCCAATTTGATCTGGATCTTATAAAGGCGCCGTCAACTTTCTTTTTATACAAAATATCTAAATCTTCTCTACATAATTTTATTTGGTCTAATAAAAATTCAGTTGGATTTCCAACGTAATCCAATTCAAGTTTATTTAATTTTTCAACTAAATTTGTTTCTAATATTTTCTTGGTCTTTGAAAGATCAATAGAATATCGTATTGATATTGATCTCATTTGACATTTTAAAAAATCCCAAAAGGTGTTAGGATCCAATATTTGAGAATAATAAAGTAAATTTTCTTGTATACAACTCCGTATCAATTCAACATATTTACCATCTTGCAAGAGCGAAGTATTGAATTTCCAAAAACCCCTTCCTCTAGCTTCATTCACTGTAGTTAAAGATAGTATTATAGCGGAATGGTCCGTTTTAAACCCACACGATATAACGCATTTATCAACTTGTGCAATCAAATTACTTGAAATAAGAAAACAAATCTAAACGACAAAATATGTCTTTTGTATGCCAAGTAAACATAGACACATTCGCATATTTAAATCTCCATATATCAATCAAGTTATATTCATCTATTATTTCTTTAATACAATTAACACAATGGCCATGGGTTGTGGGGCGACCACCCTTTTTGTCTAATTTAATATCTAACACGCAGTTAAAATCTCCACACCAAATTATAGATTCACAATCAAAATTTGCAAATTGCTGAAGAATATTAATGAAATGAACCGGATCATCAACATTAGGCCCATACACATTTGTAACAGTAAATTTTTGATTTCCAAGAACCACATCTAAAATAAGCAATCTCCCATCGTCATCGTGATAACATTTATTAATAGTAATATGTGGCACATCTTTAAATAGTATAGCAACTCCCCTACTATTCGAAGCTCCGTGTGAAAAATAGAGCGCGCCACCTCCCCAGTCTTCCTTCCATTTTGCTTCATCTTGTGGACATGAATGAGTTTCTTGTAAACAAAAAATACTAGCATTTTTGTCGCGCAGCCAAGCAAAAACATGCATACGTTTAGTTCGATCGCACAGGCCTCGAACATTCATAGAATAAATGTCAAATGAATTCATTTGAGTTTGTCATTTCACCCATGTTAGACTTTAAACACAACACACACGTTAAAACGTTCAGATACCATTTTGAAAGTATCAAATTAAATGTACAGAAATTATGATACATCACATTGCAACAAAGCATTTGTATAGTAAGTGTACTTATATACTTATATTACCTTAATTTCATCTATAAAGAACATTTCTACAGAAACCTCACTCATTACCTCTTCCTATCAATCTGTATTATTTTCCATTTACAGAACCATGGCGAGTGCAGATGCTGTAGTCACCAAAAGTTTGGAATGTTTCCTATGCAACGAGCTATCAGCCCAACCAAAACTCTTAACATGTGGCCACACTTTCTGTATAAAGGAATGTCATCCCCAACAAAACCAGCTATATTGTCCGATTTGTCGTCAGATTACCAATATCAACGATGGAGACATTTCAAAACTGCAAACTAACATTCTGATTAATTCTATGGTTGAGGATGTGAATTCCTCAATAAAAAGCTGCACTATCTGTGACCCGGAAGCTAAATCTCCTGCGGTGCAATACTGCGCACAGTGTGAGGAGTACATGTGTGACCCCTGCACAGTGGCTCATGGGAAGTTTAAGAAGATCGCTAAACACAATGTGGTCAGCATGGATGAAGTCAAGAGGGGAAAAGTCGAGGTGAAGCAATTCTGCACCAAGCATCCGGAGGAAGAGAAGCTGTATGTCTGTACATCGTGTAATGTGTCCATCTGCTTCAGATGTCGGGTGATTGACCACGACAATCCAGGCCACGACATCAAAGAGGTGTCTGACTACAAGAAAACACTCCAGAAGCTAGTGAAGGAACAAGAAGCAGCTGTAGAGGTTGAACTTGATCAGAAGATAGCTGAGATATATGAAGTAAAAGCGGAGCATCTCATAAGGCAACGCAATGGCAATGATTTCATCGACAGATGCAAACAAGAAAAGGCTTCTGACATCGCACATCTTGAGAAGATCAAGGAATCTAATGACAAAACGATGTCTTGCATTCGAAGTGCGTCTAAGCTAGTCGGCAATGGAATCAAGACAAACTTACAAGGGGAGACATTGGCTGTGCAAAACATGATTTGTTGTGATCAGGAGAAAATGTTAGATGAAAGTTATCCTGATTCCACACAGCCCAAAACCATAGCTGACCGTGCGAAGCAGTTCAAATTCATCAAGCGCACTACTCCCGACAGTCTTGGTCAGCTGCGTACTGCGGTCCCATCGATCTGGAGGGCACACTCTTTGTATTTCTGGATTTCTTGTTTTGTGTTACCCGTATGCTTTGTATTATTGTTGTTCAATTATTCGGGGGTAGGTGCTCCTCTTAATTGCTATGGCACTGGTCTGTGTAATTTGCAAAATTCTGAATATCAGCTTGAGAAAGTGACCACATTCCCACTCTTAGATGGAGTCCCTTGGGATGCAGCGCCTTTGCCTGGTGGACAGGTGGCGGTTGGTTATATTAGTGGGCAGGGGATTGAGATGTTCACTGCTGATGGGCCGCAGGGTATATTGCTGAGGGATGTGAGGGTAAACAGTTTTTCTGTCTTATCTGATGGTCGCTACGTTATATGTGATGTTAATAAAAATATATACGCACAGTATGCATGGAAGGGGATACAAGTTCAGTTCACGTACTCACCCTCCGATTTCGGTTTTGGCGGCATATGTGTAGACAGCGATGACAATATCTATATCGGTCACAATCATAGCAAGAAGATTCTTGTATTTAGACCAGAAGGGGGTGTACCATTTCGGGAGATTCTTTGCCATGATCCTAAGGAAATCTGGCACATGCATCACAGCAAAAGGCTGGTAGTGCGTGATATGTCAGGGTCAGTCAAGGTCATTGATGACATAGATGGGGAAGGCACCATCCAACATCGCATCCAGGTGGACTGTCAGTCTACACGCGCTGCTGTCCTGAAGGATGATAGCATACTGATTGCATGCAAGAAGGCTGGTCTGCTGAGTATTGAGCTCTACACAAAGGACCTGAAGAAAGTCAGAACCGTCCTCGGGGAATTTCCCATGATAAATAATTTAATTAAATTGCTTGAACTACCCACTGGTGAGATTGTTGTAGTAGCATTTAAGAAATTAATTGTTTTCAAAAAAATAACAGTATTGCTATAGAGAAACTACACTGTTGCTCATAAAGTTGGATTTTTTTTTTTTTTAGATCCAACTTCATTATTTTTCCTGTTTTTTGCGCCTAATTAATAATTTTAGTCTAAAAATAATTATTGCATAATTTTTCCAAACTACCAATGTACAATAAATGGTTGCATGAATTTGCACTACCGGTAATTAATTAAGCCTTTTGTTTTGAGCTTTGAAAGGCAGGACCTTCGATGATTGGCCCCCTTTTTTTTTGCCACACTGGCAGAACCATTATAGGTGCACATTTGCTCCCTTATATATTAACAAAAAAAAGTTGCACCTTTGGTTTAAAGGTGCATCGTTGCATCTTTTGAGTGCACAGTAGCACCCTAACATGCCAATCTGACGACTGTGTGTTTAACGTTGCACCTTGAAGCTAAAGTGCTAAAGTTCCACCTTAAAATCTACTGCCACCGTTGCAAATACATTTCACCTTTAAAAGATTTAACGTTGTGCCTTTTTTCTAAGGTGCAGAAAAAGGTGCAAAGAAGTAAAATGCAACCATTTTTTACTAAATTTATTTTTTCACTTTAAATTTTGCTTATCCATGAACATTTGTCCCAGCGATCAGGAAAATAAAAAAAATAAGTTGTTTACATACACGTTAAGTAAACAAGGATTAACTTTGCACCTGTATCGGTGCATACCGTTGCCACACTGGAAGCACCTTAAAAGTTGGAACTGTACACCTTCTGGCAAAGTGCTATGGCTGCACCAACTAATTGAAGCTTAAAAGTTGCACCGTTCTGGTGCAATTTCGAACTCTAAATGTGCAGAGTTGCACCTTTATGACGCAAAAAAGGTGCAAACATGCAATCTGCATCTTTTCACCTTTACCTAAACGTGGAATTATGCCCCTTTAGAGGAGCAACATATGAGTAAATCGGTTTGCACCTTTTCAAAGGAGCAAAATTGACCCATTTTGTTCTTATTGTGTACATTGGAACTCCGGGGAAGCACGTACCAGCCCAAAATTTGGCGAGAATGCCTCAGTGTTCAGAGGATCGCTGGAGACGAAAAAGTAGCAAATTTAGGAAACGACATTGCCTCAGAAAAATGGCCCTAGGATCCAAACGCCTTACCCAAAATCAATGCTCATGGTATCATTTTATTGGAAAAAGAATGTTCTCCTCAATCAAACAAAAAACAATGACATTTGGTCGATGGTGTTGATGAAATTAACGATCTTAGGTGTTGCATTCTTTCTGAGACACCCTGTATAGGTGCTCCGAGTGTGGCAACTGTGTGCACCTATAAAGGTGTAAGATTGACCCATTTTTTCTTAGTGTGTAGATAACATGATAAATTGCATTATCTTTTGTGAAATATAATGCATCTCGTTGCTCTCTTCAAGTGCTTGCTTTGGAAACAAATTTGTAGTGTTAATCATCATGTTTCCAAAATAAATCAGTAAATCTACCAGGTTTTCTTTTTATTTTGTTGAACAATTTGCCTGTAATTGTAGCTGTATGTAAAATGTATTGTACAAAGCATATTGCTTGCAAATATACCACATTTATTTCATTGTTTGTTATATAAAACAAACATTATAAATACATTTTACAAATTATCATGAGCTCTCCTCCTGGTTCTCAAATGCTCCTTTGAAAACATAGGCTAGCTATCACGTTATATTTGTCAATAAACGATTTTACAAGTTGTATCGTTTTGGCTCTGTTGTAGAAAAAGTTGCAATCGATTATAAACAGCATACATTTGAACCAATCAGATTTGCGCAATAAGTCACATGATGTGATTTTAAAATCGATTGCAACTCTTTCTGCAACGGGGCCCTTAATGCATCACCTTTTCTACTAATTACACTTGCATGTGCACGAAAAGGTAAATATTTCATGAACAAAAATAGTTTGATGTTACAAGTTTGTTGTTTCCAATATGTATATCTCTATTTTTGTAATTTATTATAATTCATGTGTAATGTTTTGTTGAAAGCAAGAGTAAATTGAAATCGAAATTGAAATTGAATGTATTTCATTATCACAATATGCCTGGAATAAACTTCTCTAATCTCACTATTATCTTCTATACTTTTTTGTGAACATAGTTTTCCAGTATCATCTAATAACACAAAAACATAATCAATATGTATTACTATTTTGTACGCAAACTTTGTGATTTGTTTATACATTAAAGTTTATATCTCTATTTTGTACTTGCATGTAAATGAAAATATTGCATAAGGGATATAACTTGTACGAGTAGATACTCTGGTATTCTAACAAGTATGAAATGTATTTTGTTTTCATATCGCCAAAACATCAAGTTGTATCCCTGAGTTTCGAATCATAGTTGTAGGTAAACCAACAACTTACAAGCAAACAGATTCGACAAATATTGAATGTAAAATGTAACCTTACTAATGATTTTAAAAAGGGGCAAAGAAAATAGGGCTTCCCTGGGATTCGAACACGAAACCTCCGTATTGCTAGACCGCCGGTGCTCTTACCAGGGGCCGCGGAACCGGGGGGGGGGGGGGGGGGGGGCTGGATGGGCTGCAGCCCCCTCCCCCCCCCCCCCCACTTGTTTTTGTCTTAAAACAAAGAAATACATAAGCACAAAACAATAATTATAATAACAGCCTAAATGTGGTCAGCCCCTCAACTTTCAAAACCTTTCCGCGGCCCCTGCTTACTGACTGAGCTAGAATGCTTCCGTGACGGTACGTGTTTTGTCCCTGTCTCCTTGAAAACATTTTTAATGGTGGTCAGACGCTATTATAAATATGAAACACACCAAAAGGTAAATAAATCAGTTTAGTATGTGCGAGGGAATAGTGACCTGATGCAGCTATAGGTGTATACATTGTTTTTAAACATAGGGAAACTGACCAGAAATATAAAATATAAATACAAATGTATCCGATATCTTTTGTTCTAAACTCGAGAAATTTCTATTTAATTTATCATACCAATATTCTTATGCACCAGCATCCCCCTTATTGTTTGTCCTGGAGAGAATTAATGATGCGCCTCGGAATAGTTTTACTAGATAGACGGCGCTATACAAATGCTGGACAAGCAAGCAAGCAAGCAAAATAAGTGAGCCGAAATAGGGCTACCTTGGGAAGTCTTACCCAACGAAAGTTGCCTTGACTAAACTGATTAGATGGAATAAATAACCTATGTACATTGTATAAATGTTTTACTGGTATATTTGTAAGTGTATTTGTGTGTATGTGTGTGTGTGTGTGTGTGTGTGAGTGTGTGTGTGTGTGCGTGTGTGTGCGTGTGTGTGTGTACGTGTGTATGTTTGTGTGTGCGTGTGTGTGTGTGTGTGTGTGTGTGTGTGTGTGTGTGTGTGTGTGTGTGTGTGTGTGTGTGTGTGTGTGTGTGTGTGTGTGTGTGTGTGATTACTTCGTTTGACGTATAGGAACAAACCCACCCTTTTAGTTCAATAAAGTAAAATCTTCATCCGCAGACCCATAAACACTTGATTTATGATGATTAGTTTTAAAATAAAGATACACATTATCCGGAAGCATACTTGTCTTTCCTTTTCAATTGAATGGATATTAGAAACTGTTCTCGTTCATATCATTAGAAAATTAGTGTGTATTGTTGGTCCCCTTGAATAATTTAAAGTAAAAACGTGTGTAAATATTACATATAATCACTCCAGGAACAATCAATGCAATTTAATAATGTAGAAAGACAAGTAGTACCGGTATACAGTAAATAGGATATACATATCAAAGTGATCCTATAATTATGATAAATTATATTTTCCATGATTTGTAACAACCCCGTCTTCATTCGGTGATATCACCATGTCCATGGCCATGGCTATATTTAGTTTTTACGATCACATGCCAACTGAACAAACATTACTTATACAAAATAACATTCCAGATAGCTACAATTTAGGATGTAAAGTTGAAATTAAGTTAAGCTAGTGATATAATTTGCCATATTTGACGTTATATTTTTGTAATGTTGCTTATTATGACGGTATTGTCAGGACAAAGTATGACATACAATTATGGATAGTTTACTTACCATTAACTTCAACACATTCAAAGTCCTTGTATTGACTTACAGATTCATATTACAACACGAAGTATTCGAATTGTTGGATAGTATAACGTATTATTATAAAAACTAGCTAGTCGACAGATGTTAGGTTGAAAAGGAACGTTTGACTTGGTATCTTACCGGATAATTAACTGTGTTGAGTTTGGTGTATAAGTGGAATGAAAATGTGAAATATTGAAATAATGAAATGGGCGTACGGGAGCACATTTTTCTTAGGGGTTGCTTATGCGGTCTTGTGCCCGAATTATTATACATGTACGATGCCATGTTAACCTGACAAGCCTAAACAAAGGGGAAAAGGGGTCTTTTTATGTGGTTGATGTTAAGCCCAAAACATGATAACATGATTTTACCCCAATATGGGACGATTTTGACCGAAAAAGACGTTGTATTTGCCTAAAATTACATCAAGATGCCCGGAGGTTACATGACTCTGCCCCAAAATGACATGAATCTGCCCGAATATGACTTTAATTTTGCCCGAATATGAAATGTTTGCCCGACTGTGAGGTGCTTTTTGCCCGAATATGGACATTTAAAAAAGGGGGTTTTAGCCCCCTCAGCCTCCCGCCTCCTACGCCTATGTATATAGGATTGAACAACTGATACGCTACTTACCACTAAACCACTAAACTGGAAGAAAATTATTCATAATCCTTGTCTTGTGTTTCAAAGTCGATTTTCCTGTTGCTAAATCAATGCAGGATTGTCCCAATCAAGCAATATCAATGTCAACAATTTGCAAAGCACTACACAAGAAGCTTTATGACAAATTATTTCCTTCTTCTTCTTTTATGCTGCTTATATCTGCTTTAAAGGGATAGTTGAGTTCTGGTAAGGAGAGTACAGTTTTAGTGAAACTGAATTTTAGTAACCAAAACCTGCATCATTACATTACAAACTAATAGTTATAACTAGAAAGGAACACAAAATTACAAATGACGTAGTAAAGATCATGTTATCATTAAAAAAGAGCCGTTAAAACATAAGAGGGCGCTCTATAAACACTCATCGGTTTCAACCATTTTGAATGAAATATAGTGCATGTGATGCTTTGTTGAAATAGTGATTAGATAGAGAAATAACCAACAACTATTTAAATACCTATTTTGTAACTTTTTGAAAAGAGGAAGCATTTTTTTGAATTTTTAACGGCTGGTTCAAAATTCTCTAATAAACCCGGGCCCCGGGTTTATTACAAATTGTTATATTTATGGATATTTCAGCCGTTTCTGAACCGATTTTGATCAAACAAAGATGATTTTATTGTTTAAATATTATGCTCTTTCAAATTTTACACTCAGTTTTTCATTACCTCACAAACCAATTAAGTAGTCTAGCGCCCTCTCTACCAAAACTCAACTTTCCCTTTAATCAAATTCACAAGCTGCGTCGCTAAAGGCTAAGTAAAGTAAAGGGAACCGTACCACTGCATATTGCCATTGGGTATGTGTGTATTATTATCGTTGCTATTATTTGAAGTATTGAACACTGAACAAAATGAAACGGGATTGTGGTATTATAAATGAAACCCTCGGTATTTGTTTGACTAAAGCTAGAGCATAAATAGTCAAGCGATAAAATATTGAGGCACGTTTAATAACACTGCATTGAAATATTTTCGATTTATCCTTAAACTGCCTGGGGTCACAACAAAATAACTCTTTCATCGATGACTTGTCATGAACGCTCTTGTTGTATTTTGTGGGGTCCGGGTAATAACAACTCAGTGCCTTACACAGGGTGGCCCCTCAAAAATGGAATGGAGCACTTCCCAAAATATAGTATCAAAATGACCCTGTATAGTCTTATAAGAAGACAGAAATTACCAGCTAGTAGCAAACAGTTTGATTGGGTTTCATTGTCCTTTAATCGATGTTGCACCTTAACTCCTTCAAGGTCGGAAAATGTGTCTAAATATTATTCTTTAACCCTAAAAAGGCCGGGCTATTTGAGGTCTCAGTCCTACGGCCGGGGGGGGGGGGGGGGGGGGGGGGGGCATTATGGCCCCCCCCCCCCCCCCCCCTAAGATCTCGGCCGCGGAGCGGCCGATCGCCGTGAAAATTTGCACGCATGATAAGTGAAGTGTATAGAATACAATGGTAATTTTTGAAAAACTCATTAATTTGCATATTTATGGTAATTTATGCAAATAAGTCATGAAAATCTTATTTTTACACATAAATCATATATTATTCATAATTAAACTCTGGTTTGCACTACATATATTCTTTAGAGCATGTGGAACAATAATACAACAACAAAATTTGGAAGAGTCAGGTTCTTCCTTATGTTTTCTATTGTTTTGATAATTTCTTATGTATTTCTTTGTTTTTTAAAGCTTATGTATTTTATTGTTTTTGTTGTTTATTTTATTTCTAACTATAATTTAACTATTTTGAACCCCAAAACCAACTAAATCTAAAATGTAAACAACACCAAATAACCAATGATATACCTTATTTTACAAAAATTGATATTTCCATATGTTTTGTACACAAATCACGAAATTGAGCGATTTTCGGGCTGACATGCATTGACAAAAGGTCACGTGACTTTGTAACGGTATGTCCGATTTTCGAAATTTTTGTTTTACAATGTGCGCAAGACATGAAAGAAAAAAGTCACGAAGCAGCGTCGCGTCATCGTACGTCGTTTTGGAGCAATAACAAAAATCGCGGAGGGGGGGGCCATTATGCCCCCACCCCCCCCCCCCCCGGCCTTATTAGGGTTAATTTGACATAGTTTGAAATATCCTATAAAAATCATTTTGATTTGATTCATCTCTGACTGTGCATGATTTTTTGGTTTTTTGTAGTGCAGTATACATGTATGTATGTATTTTTAAAATCTTGCGTGGGTGTGTTCATTAGATAGGATTTCATATAGGAACCCTTTCCAAACACTGTCATCTTCTTTTGTTGTGTTACCTCATTTTTTATTTGTATAATATTTTAAACGTACATATATATGAAGAGTGTTGAATAAAATTTGAACTTGAAAAACAATACTAAAATTAGGATTTTACCAAACAAGCCCTTTTTTAATACTTATTCAACAATATTGATCAATTAGTTTGGCCAATATACTGTTGATGTTTTTGGTAACTTTCTTAATACTGTTAATTGGCTTTAATATAAGGTAATTTTCATGGTCCCAAGGTCCTCATTGTAAAAGAGATTCCAATGTACATAGTACAATGCAGAGCTACCATCACTGAAATTCAACAATCGGGAAGATTTAGGGAAATTTCATCAGAAGTCAGGAAGATATCTTCTTCTTCCTCTTCTTCTTCTTCGGGATGATCTGCCTCCTTTAATCCTGAATATTCTTGCAGATCTATCAAATGTATACAACCTAATGACAATAATCTTTCAATAATCAGGAATCTTTCATCCCATCATTGGCTGATGGGATGCAGTAATCTTGGGTCTGTTTTCAGGAAGTCTCCTGTGAAATCAAGAAGACTTGGCAGCTCTGTAGAATGCTTTGCTAAAATCAGACAATAATGCACTTCTGGGAGTAAAGTAAGTAAGATTTTATTTACAAGTGTTACAAACATACATGTTACTTGCCTCAGAAAGTTATAATCCTGTTTTTCTCTTGTTATACATAAATTACCTTGGATAACACAGGTGTATGTTGAGTACATGCATAAAATGTTGATGATTGAATATGTACACCATTAGTCAAAGGAAACTTAACACACACCGAAATCTACATCACCCAGATGCATGATCTAATAATTTCTGTTGAAACATCAAGTCACGATGTCACTGTATTTGTTCTTTTGTTACCACGGGAACCTCTTCAGAATAGTAATGAGGTATTGAAAACAGACGTCACAGCTATTAATTTCCATGGGTAGTGGTTCTAAACAATGTCAGGCAAGCCAAAAAATGCTCCACGCCACAACCAAAAGCCTGAGTGAGGGGAGCAGTTGCATAGAACCATTTCTATGTTAAAACAAAAGTATGTGATGTCAATAATTTGGTACTCTATAGAATGATGTATCAGCTTTTCACTGTCCAAATGCTGAATCATATGACAAGTTGTTAAGAACCATACTATGTTTTAATTTGCTACCAATATGATGTTACTAATCCAAGCCTCCACACTAACATTTGTTTCTACCTGCCCATTCGGGCTAGCAGAATCATGACTTTTCAACTTTTACTTGCCTGAACAGAAAACTTACTTGCCCACTTACTTCTAGATGAGATTCACTCATAAAGAATTACATTATTCTCTCGTAGTTGAGCAAAAAGGTAAGTTGCCCATTTGGGCAACCGAACTAGACCATTATAAAATTGTATTTGCCCGACATCAATTTTTACTTGCCCCGGGCAACAGACCAAGTGCTAGTGTCAAACCCTGACTACTCTATACCTGAAGGTGTGGATTCCAGTGAGTGTTGCCAGTTTCTTTTGACTAAGAGTGTATATACATGTACAGTACATGTGTATATAATAGAAATTATACATATTTACCAATACTGAACCACTACATGACATTTGTACAATGTAAACTAGTATAACTTTATTTGGTAACATAGCATATATAAAATCTCAAAACAAACGAGAAAGGAAAGTGTAATACATGTTTCCTCTTGTCCTAGGCAATCTGATCTACAAAAGTATCTCTGTGTTGAATTCGTGAGGGCAATGGTACATGTCTGCACATATAGTGTTCTTGCCATTCTTGTCAGTTCAAATTAAAATCTTACACTTGTATATGAACACTAACAACTTATACATAAACAATCTGGTAGCACATCATTTATCAAATCCAAATGAAGGCCAGCCAGGAAAGAACAGATTTTTATTAAATAAAGTTTTGTAGGCTTTTTGATTGACATAGATTATCAGTTAAAAAGCAACGAAACACATGTACATATAAATATTGTGTTCTCCCCTGTATCGTTCTGTTTTACATTGGAAGCCTAATATACTTCTTGATCAACACTAACAAATGAAACACTAGGAACTGGCAGCATAACTTTTAATGTAAAAATCTATAAGGCTAGCAAGGAAAACCAAAGTTATCTTGATCTTTCAAAGTTTTTTGTAAGCTACCTGATTTACACATTTGTTTAAGGTAAAGGCAAAGATACATGTACATGTAGAACATTTTTAATAATTTTTTAGCATACATATATTCAGTGCTTATCTTACTGCAGCATATGTATTAACATTTAACTCGAGTTGTTTTTGAGGGAAAAAAGGACTTGCTTTGAAATTCAATCTTACATGATAAGGGTAGTATTAAAGCAATAAAACAAATCAACAGTAAAACAGAAACAAATATAGTTACATGTATAAGACATACTTTTGTTTAAAAATACAGTACAATATAAATAACGCTACGTTATCAAGATCGCCCGAGTGCTACAACATTTTCTAAATATTAAAATACTTCTCCCTCACACAGTACTCCCTCCTCCAACTTTGAATTTTGCATACAGTAATATCCTGATATGATATCAGTGGTATCAACAGATTTGCATACAGTAATATCCTGATATGATATCAGTGGTATCAACAGATTTGCATACAGTAATATCCTGATATGATATCGGTGGTATCAACAGATTTGCATACAGTAATATCCTGATATGATATCGGTGGTATCAACAGATTTGCATACAGTATCAGTGGTATCAACAGATTTGCATACAGTAATATCCTTATATGATATCGGTGGTATCAACAGATTTGCATACAGTAATATCCTGATATGATATCAGTGGTATCAACAGATTTGCATACAGTAATATCCTGATATGATATCAGTGGTATCAAAAGATTTGCATACAGTAATATCCTGATATGATATCAGTGGTATCAACAGATTTGCATACAGTAATATCCTGATATGATATCGGTGGTATCAACAGATTTGCATACAGTAATATCCTGATATGATATCGTGGTATCAACAGATTTGCATACAGTAATATCCTGATATGATATCGGTGGTATCAACAGATTTGCATACAGTAATATCCTGATATGATATCGGTGGTATCAACAGATTTGCATACAGTAATATCCTGATATGATATCAGTGGTATCAACAGATTTGCATACAGTAATATCCTGATATGATATCGGTGGTATCAACAGATTTGCATACAGTAATATCCTGATATGATATCAGTGGTATCAACAGATTTGCATACAGTAATATCCTGATATGATATCGGTGGTATCAACAGATTTGCATACAGTAATATCCTGATATGATATCAGTGGTATCAACAGATTTGCATACAGTAATATCCTGATATGATATCGGTGGTATCAACAGATTTGCATACAGTAATATCCTGATATGATATCAGTGGTATCAGACCAAATACCAAAATCCTGAATTTCATATTTTAAACAAAATTTGGCTATATCAGCTAATAACAGACAAACTACCACAGCGACATAACGGTCGTTTTGTGGTGTAAGGTCACATATGCGTTCTACACTGCAACACAAGAGAAAAAATACACTGAGCTCGGGCGATTTCGCCCCCGAAATGCCCAAAAAGAGCCCTCGAAAATCATAAAAGAGCCCATGAAAATTTGCCGCCACATGGTATGAATTATGAAATTTCCGTTTTTATTTTCAGCCCGATTCCTCTAAACATGAAGGCTGGTATTCACAAAGGAGGTTTATGTAAACCATGGTTTGAAACTATGAAGTGCCCGCTTGTAGACAAATAAAAAGTGGTCATCTTATTTGCTAATTTCTAGTGATTGGGCTATTGGTGCTTACTAACCAGCTGCACCAAATAAAATTCCCCATGTGAGAAATTGCAGGTTGACTTTCATTTTGTTTGCAAATGTGTAGCTTCAACCATGTTAAAACGTAAGAAGTGTAAATTCTTACTCCATCAGTTTACAAAGGGCGCTCCATAGTTTTAAGCCATGGTTTTACATAAACCTCCTTTGAACATTCCAGAAGAATTCGCCAGGTAAGACTTCAGGAAACACATTGTTGACCACATCCTCAAATCACATCCAAATCTTCCATCAATTTTCATAAAGCTCCACCACCTATTTCAGGTCTTTCCTAAACAATATCCTATCAGCTATGACATTAAATTGTACCTTTGTCCGATCTTTGCTTTAACAGAGGCAACTGCATCGCTTTGTCTTGTTGCTGACATTTTGCCTAAATACAAGAAAGCCTGGTTTGGTCATTACTCTGGTCATTTTTGACCACATTCTCAAATCACATCCACATTCTTCATCAATATAGCTCCATCCTTCTTATTTGAACTTTTCCTAAACCATATCCCATCAGCCTTGAAATAAAATCCTGTTTTTGTCTGATCTTTGTTTTTCAGAAGAAAAAATGCAATGCCTCCTCCTGTTTCTGTGCCAAATTTGTGCTCTAAGAAGAGAGTTTGGTCATTCTTTCCCAAACCATATCCTATCAGCATTAAAAAAAAAAATTGCTCTGTCCAGTTTCTAATTTGAAAAAAAAGCTGTCTTGGGCCCAGTTTCATAAAACTTTTCCAATTGTTGCAAGAGTCCAATTATTGTAACTACCACAGCAACAGCTATAATGCTCCATACTAGTTGGCTGTTGACATGGTACTTACAACGATTGGACAAGTTTTTATGAAACGGCCGGGGCCCTGGTATGGTCATTACTACGGCTCTTTGGAAACAAAGAGACACTACTTTGATCATATCCTCGCAGTCAATGTTGCGAAGCTCTATCCTGTATTTCCAGTCTGCACAGCCCAAAATGCATAATTACTGTCCTGTCATATAAGTCCCAACTCATGGCAGTCATTTTCTTTTTTTTTAACCTACCCCGGTACTCCACAGATCAAGTCTAAACAGACACAAGATAAAAAAAACCTACTCCACAGATCAAGTCTAAACAGACACAAGATAAAGTTCTGCCTGTTCTTTGGTCCTTCCAAAACCACCGCCAAACAATAAAATCTGTCCAAGCTACATTGCCAATTGAATCCCTGAGGTAAAGAACATGGATACGTTCACAACAATCACAACTTGAAGAGCAAACCTTCTTTATATGGTCTTTAAAAAGAGGATAACTCACAAGTCTCTCCTGATACAACACACCTACACCCAAAACTATCCGTCCTTCATGCCATCTTCCTATGGTAGAGGGCACATCCCGTCTGAGGCCACGCCCAAATCCTCATCCATTTGGTCAATAAAATAGGACAGTTCTCTCCCAAAACATCCATACTCAAAATCATCTGTCCATCGTTCAATTTTCCCATGGATCTTTTAAGGTAGAGGACACGCCCCGTCCAAGGTCATGCCCTAATCCTCATCCATTTTGGTCTTTAAAATAGGACAGTTCTCTCCCAAAACAACATCCATACTAAAATCATCCGTCCATCGTCCATTCTCACATGGATCTTTCTAGTTAGATGACATGTCCCATCTGGACCATGCCCTAATCCTTGTCCATTCAGTCTATAAAAGAAGATAGTTCTCTCCCAACACAGCAGCCATACCCAAAACCATCTGTCCATCATTCGATCTTCCCATGAATCTTTCTAGGTAGAGGACACGACCAATCCAAGGCCATGCTCTTATCCTCATCCATTTTGGTCTATAAAAGAGGACAGTTCTCTCCCAAAACAACAGCCATACCCCAAACCATCTATCCATTGTTCGTTTTCCCATGGATCTTTCTAGGTAGATGACACACCCCGTCCAAGGTCATGCCCTCATCCTCGTCCATTTGGTCCATAAAAGAGGACAGTTCTCTCCCAAAACAACAGCCATACCCAAAACCATCTGTCCATTGTTCGTTTTCCCATGGATCTTTCTAGGTAGAAGACACGCCCCGTCCAAGGCCGCGCCCTAATCCTCGTCCGAGCCCGCGACCGAGTCCTGCCCCAACGACAATCTTCCCCCTTCCTCTGCCTCCGGCGCCGACGGGCATTGCAGCCATCTGATTGGTCAGCTGGTCCAGGGACGCTTGCTGGTTCATTCCACCTGCACAAGGGTATCAAAAAGAGGGGGGTTTGAATTGGATCATATCATTGCTACAAAAGAAGAGCACTAAAATTGATGATTATCCCCTCAAACTATTCTTGAGATAACAATAAATGAACATACAAGTCAAGAACATAATGCCTCCAGCCAGTGATGCCAATTCAACCTATTTCCCACAAAAATTGGCTTCTTTTTACCAAAGTCGCAGAGAACAATTTTGGTCGTGGGTTGCCTTATCGGAGTGTATAGATCTTAACTTGATGAAATAATGTGCATTGGCCAATGGGTGCACGCAGACAAACAAATATTTGTTGTGCTCCCATGATTGTTATGGATGCATGCAATACAGATGTATATCTTTGGTAATTTGCAGGGTTACCCACCTGGTCTATGTTGAGGTATGGTTGTAGCCTTCTGCCAGGCAGGGGCTGGGAGGGGCACCTCCTTGGGGGAGGGGGCCTCGGCGGGGCCAGCATAGTACCCAGTCGCACCTGTTTGGGAGATTTGAAAGAAAAGTAAGAAAAGTTAACATTTTAAAAGTTTACAATAAATAAAAGTATTATTTCTATAAGTATTATTATTATTATTATCATTATTATTACTTTATTATAATAATTATCATTATAAATATTATTAACACAATCATTAACATCATCATGATCATCATCATCATCACCATCATCATCATCACCATCACCATCACCATCACCATCACCATCACCATCACCATCACCATCACCATCACCATCACCATCACCATCACCATCACCATCACCATCACAATCACCATCATCACCATCATCATCATCATCATCATCATCATCACCATTACCATAACCATCACCATCACCATCACCATCACCATCACAATCACCATCATCACCATCATCATCATCATCATCATCATCATCACCATTACCATAACCATCGTCACCACCATCACCATCATCATCACCATCACCATCATCATCATCATCATCATCATCACCATCACCATCATCATCATCATCATCATTATCAATTTCTGGCTTTTATCCTTTTACCTGCTGGACCGTTGTCATAATTGTTGCTTCTGTTCTGGCCCTGAGACTCTGACTTGGATAGAGATACCACATGTGCAATACCTGGTGAAAGAACAAGAGTTTGGAACATATTTATGTGTTCATGTATGAATGAATACAAAGAACATTTATAATTTCATAAAAAGAACATGTTTATTAATACAAATCTTGTAAATTTTGTAAATGAAATTTATTATTTGATAAATATTTTTAAAAAATAAATCCTGTTATAATTTTGAAATAAATATGGGTATCACCATCTTCTATTATACAGAGAACTTAAACAAAAATATTATCTAACAAATGTACCTAAAACTAACATACAAAGCAGAACAGTAAGTATGCCACTGTTTTTGAGATGCAAAGGAAATATCTTACCCATGGTTGAAGGCTGTCTCATCGGCTTTTCTTCATAGGACGCTTGTCTTTGTGTCTGGTAGAAATGACAAAAGAGAAAAGTTAAAATAAAATCAGTTGGTTTATTCCAAGCAAAGCGTCAGTGTTGCCAGAGGTTAGCCATTTTAATCTTGCCAATAATTATATGGCTACTCTAACGCATTTGAAGCATGTGTAACAATCTATTTGCAGGTGTCAACGGTCCAAAGGGTTATTTTTGTTTAGAACAATCACATTTATTCCTCAAATTCTTGGATTTGCCAGAAAATTTGGAATTTTCATATCAAGGGGTACAAATCTGAAGTAAAACCTGTGTGGTAAAGTAAAATAAAAAGGTACTTTCATATGAAAAAGGAAATTGAACAAAGGCACAAGCACTTTCTCAATACAAAACAAAATACAATACAATTCAACCTGTTTTAGGGACCACCTATCTATATAAAGATCACTAATCCTGGTTCCCTAGGAAGCTATTTATGTGTAAATTAATTTATAAATGAAGACCATCTGCTTATAAAGACCATTTTTTTCTATCTATCTTGAGTGGTCTTTATAGACAGGTTTGACTGGACATGAAATCAGTACTCTCAAGGCTCAAAATCAGTAATTTGGGGAAGAAATCAGTAATTTCCTACGCGGCTCTATGAACTATAAGTTCAGTGAAACGGTTACACGACGGTTTACCGATCGTCATCGGCAAAATCGTTTAGCAGAACGGGTAACCGAAAAAAAAAGAAAAAAATGGCACGTATCACAAATAAACAAATGGTAAGAGAATTAATGATAGGGAGATTAGACTGGTAGAGCCAATCACGTCGGGGTCACCAATGTAGAAATGGTTGTACAGACATCCGAATGCTTTCATCTTGACAATGGTTTGTAGACTAACGACTAACATGGCACTGCCCTGCTGATTCCAATTGAAAAAACGGACAGATATCGGATATATCCGGGGGAAGAGGGAAAAAAAAAGAAAAAAAAATGTAAGCGGCATTCCGTACTCCCGTAATGGTTGTCAATTTCCGTACCAATTACGGAAAATCTGTACTAGTTGGCAGCTCTGTTAATGCCACTGACGTAGATCCTTACGTAATATCTATTGTTTAGAGGGATGAATGATTAGATTGTCTGCCCCCCCCCCCCCCTGAACAATAGATATATGCCAGTGATCAATGTATTTAAATGATAAATCTGGTTCATTACCTCTCTAGCTGAGCTGTCATCCGACCGTGACCCCGCCCTGCCGGGGGAGTCCCTACCCCTGGGGTACGGGGCACCGCCCATTTCGTAACCACGGTTACCACCACCGCTGCTGCGCCGGGGTGGGGAGCGAAGGGACTGGGGTTGCTTGATCTCGTTCTGCTGGGCGGGGTACACGATGGCAAGGGGTGTCTCCGCCTCGGGAATGTGGTTGGGAGTGAGGTCTACGCTGAACCGAGGGCACACGGCATCACTTAGGCAGTAACTGAATAGATTCAATAAAGCAGGATGAGAAATACATTAGAACTCTCTAAGATACCAATTTAGGAAATGGTTAAAGTAACAGTAAACATAAAGTAGGTGTTGGGTGGGGTACACAATGGCAAGGGGGTGTCTCCGCCTCTGGAATGTGGTTGGGAGTGAGGTCAATGCTGAAACGCGGACACACGGGATCACTCAGGCAGTAACTGTTGTATTCAAAAGAGTAAATAGTCAAAATAAGTAAAAATTACAGGGGAAACAAGCAAAACGAGAGTTAGGTGGGGAACACTTTAGCAAAGCTCTCTTTGGAATGTGGTTGGCTGTCAGATCTACGCTGAATGATGGGCAAACAGGATCACTCAGGTTGTAGCTGTTGTAAAGTCGTTGTTTTGTGAATATCAAAGGTACAACATCACTATTAGTGTACATAGCTAGTGGGTTTATGAGAGATCTTATAACAGGTGCTACATAAAAATCTGTTCAAACTACACAAAAAACACATTCTTGAATGTTATCCATTATCACAATTTTGAATACTTCTGTAAACCAACAACATCTATTGATGGTTAGTGGGTGAGGAAGTAGAGAAGATGCAGGATTGGATGTAAATTGTCTCAAGTACAAACCTAGACTATGCCCATCGCATTTTTCCTTCAGCAAGAAAATCCACATTTGCTGCTCAGTTGTATAAATGGGTACACCGAAGGATAGAAGGTAATTCCTCAGCACTGTGTGCACCTACGAGTTGCCTGGCTGGAATACTCCCCAGGGAGTGGAAAACGTGCACTTTATGTGCTGGATTGATTGAAGTATGTATCCGATGACCAGGGTAATAATGCGATTCACCGCAAGTGCCAACTGAAGCAATGTGCGCTATATAAGTAGCAACCATTGTTATTACTATTAAATAGTTCTTGGTCAACTTACCAGTATTTATTGCACGTCCCCAAGGCGCAGTTCTGCAAGGTCACTTCAGCCTCCTCGTGGTAGGAGCATCTGGTCAAGACAAAAAAAAAAAAAAAAAATGAAAATCAGCATTCAACATTAAATGTCATGTTGGTATAAACACCCAATTGATTTTGTTCATACATGTCTGAACATCAATAAAATGTTCTTGTATTAGTTTATAACAATGATGTTGCAGTCACAAACTAGCAAATGTAGTCTTAAAGACTATCATCATTTTGACAATCAAACAACACAACCATGAACCAATCATCATTAAAAATTCATTGATTAATTTCATTTAGTTCCACAAAATACAATTTGTATGTACAACCACAACACAAAATATGTAAAATATAGACGCAAATGTGTAAATACATGTAGTGCACATAATTCTTTACTGTTGTTTGTTGTCATGACAAAAACAAAATGGGAAAATTTACCTGGTGTCCCACATGTAGTCCCACGCAGAGCTGGCAAGTAAGGTTGAGACCTGGCTGCGTGATGGAACGATTTCTCCTGCGTGCTTGAAGAGCTCTAGGATCAACACCTCCATCTCATACACCTTGCGCAGGTTCTGTGACATGCCTGACATGGAAAAGAGCACATGGGACTATTGAGAGGAAATTCATTTAAACTGGTTATAAATTTGATACTTTGCTCCAAGAAGGAACACTTACTTCTGCACGGAAACAAGCACATGGGACTATTGAGAGGAAATTTCTGACATATTACAGAGTATATGGGACTATAAGAGGAAATTTCTTTGTTTATTGTATAACTAGCAAGCAGAGTTGAGACCTGGCTGTGAGATGGAATGATTTCTCCTGCGTGCTTGAACAGCTCTAGGATCAACACCACCATCGCATACACCTTGCGCAGGTTCTGCGACATACCTGTCACGGAAATGAGCACACAGGACTATAAAAGGGTACATTTCTGTGTTACATTGTGTAACTGGATAGCAGGATTGACACCTGGATCAAGGAAAGAACGATCTCTCCTGCGTGCTTGAAGAGCTCTAAGATCAACACCTCCATCTCATACACCTTGCGCAGGTTCTGCGACATGCCTGACATGGAAAAGAGCACATGGGACTATTGAGAGGAAATTTCTGACATATTACAGAGTATATGGGACTATTAGAGGAAATTTCTTTGTTTATTGTATAACTGGCAGAGTTGAGACCTGGCAGCGGGATGGAACAATTTCTCCTGCATGCTTGAAGAGCTCTAGGATCAACACTCCATCTCATACACCTTACGCAGGTTCTGTGACATGCCTGACATGGAAAATAGCACATGGGACTATTGAGAGGAAATTCATTTAAACTGGTTTAATATAAATTTGATACTTTGCTCCAAGAAGGAACGCTTTCTTCTGCATGCTTGAAGACCTCTAGGATCAACACCTCCATCTCATACATGCCGGACACGGAAACAAGCACATGGGACTATTAGAGGAAATTTCTGACATGATTAAGAATAAATGGGGCTATTGGGGATATATATCTGACAAAATAAAGAGTATATGGGACTATAAGAGGAAATGTCTTTGTCTATTGTATAACTGGTCAGCAGGGTTGAGACCTGGCTGCGAGATGGAACGATTTCTCCTGCGTGCTCCATCTCATACACCTTACAAAGGTTCTGCAACATGCCTGACACGGAAAAGAGCACATGGGACTAATTAGGAGGACATTTCTGACATGATAAAGAGTATATGGGACTATTGAGAGGAAATTTCTGACATGTAAAGAGTATATATATGGGAATATTAGAGGAAATTTCTTTGTTTATTGTATAACTAGCAAGCAGGGTTGAGACCTGGCTACGGGATGGAACGATTTCTCCTGCGTGCTTGAAGGAGCTCTAGGATCAACACCTCCATCTCATACACCTTACGCAGGTTTTGCGACATGCCTGACTTGGAAACGAGCACACGGGACTATAAAAGGGTACATTTCTGTGTTACATTGTGTAACTGGATAGCAGGATTGACACCTGGATCAAGGAAAGAACAATTTCTCCTGCATGCTTGAAGAGCTCTAGAATCAATACCTCCATCTCATACACCTTGCGCAGGTTCTGCGACATGCCTGGCACAGGAAAGAGCACATGGGACTATTGAGAGGAAATTTCTGATATGATAAAGAGTATATAGGACTATTAGAGGATATTTCTTTGTTTATTGTATAACTGGTTAGCAGGTTTGAAACCTGGCTAGAGATGGAACAAATTTCTTCAGCATGCTTGAAGAGCTCTAGGATCAACGCCTCCATCTCATACACCTTACGCAGGTTCTGCGACATGCCTGACACGGAAACAAGCACATGGGACTATTGAGAGGAAATTTCTGACATATTACAGAGTATATGGGACTATAAGAGGAAATTTCTTTGTTTATTGTATAACTGGCAAGCAGGGTTGAGACCTGGCTACGGGATGGAACGATCTCTCCTGCGTGCTTGAAGAGTTCTAGGATCAACATCTCCATCTCATACACCTTGCGCAGGTTCTGCGACATGCCTGACATGGAAACGAGCACATGGGACTATTGAGAGGAAATTTCTGACATATTACAGAATATATGGGACTATAAGAGGAAATTTCTTTGTTTATTGTATAACTAGCAGAGTTGAGACCTGGCTGTGGGATGGAACAATTTCTCCTGCATGCTTGAAGAGCTCTAGGATCAACACCTCCATCTCATACACCTTGCGCAGGTTCTGCGACATGCCTGACACGGAAAAGAGCACATGGGACTATTGAGAGGAAATTTCTGACATATTACAGAATATATGGGACTATAAGAGACAATTTCTTTGTTTATTGTATAACTGGTAAGCAGGGTTGAGACCTGGCAAGACCCGGTCATAGGATTCAAAGCCTGCCCACACAGAATGTGTGCACCATCTTACTCTGTATGGAGCATTCCTTTCAAATGGAAAACATTAGCAAACTAGCTACCCGTCACCATTGGAAACATGTAAATTACAAATCAAGAAATACCTATCCCCATTTAATAAAAAAATATGACACAATTCATCTGTAACGATAAAAAAGAAAAATAAAGAAAAAAAAACTTACCAGCATTTCTGGCTAGCCATTCTAGAGTGAATTCCACTTCCTCTCGACGGCGTAGCTATTTAAGAAAAAAAAAGGGAAAAGATACAAACTTGAGCAATTTTATAATCATGAATTCCTAAGATAACTCAAGTAGCCAATTGAGTTCTATCAAACACAAATTTATTCTGTACGCTCTGAAAATGTCCAATGCAATCTCTGGAGAACTCACATATCTTCTGAACCTCTAACTCAAGCCTCCACACTAACTTTATTTCTTACTGGCCCATTCAGGCAAGTAAAATCATAATTTGTTTTATTTTACTTGCCCAAACAGAAAGTTTACTTGCCCACTTACTTCTAGATGAGATTTTAACCTAAGGAATTACATAATTCTCCCATAGTTGAACAATCACTTTTTTGCCTGATCGGGCAACCAAACTAGGCCATTTATGACATTTTACTTGCCCCGGGCAATAAGGCAAGTGCTAGTGTTGAGCCCTGTCTAACTCTTTCAGATATTTTTCCCCCAATTGTTTCATATTTTCATAATTTCCTTATTTTTGTTTGTCAATTGATGTATTCAGTCGATGTCTCAACTAAATAGTTTCTGCCCACTTATCATAAAACTGTTGATATTCCTGAGCAATTACATCTATAATTTAGACATCATTTCCGATTTTCTAGGAAGTTTCAGTTTCAGTTTTAGTTGATTTCATACCCAATAAAAAAATAATAATAAAAAAGAATCAATGAACCTATAAAAAAATATACTTTCTTTCATAACAAGGTCTATAAACTCTCCTATGATTATTTCAAAGACTACACCCTTAAAATATGGAAGGTCGCTGAGCTTCTTACATAAAACTTTTAACAAAATTGTAAGGACATTGAACTTGCACTTAAGCACCCTATATTCCAAGGCAAGATCAATGAACTTTTATTTGAACTTACTCTCTACATTCCATGACAAGGTCAATAACCATTCACTTGAACTCCTTAGGTTCATGACAAAGTCAATGAACTTTTATTTGAACTCCCTACATTCCATGACAAGGCCAATGAACTTCGGCTTGAACCCCCCTAACTTCAAAAGCCATGCCGATGAACTTCGTAGACACACAGACTACCAGTACTTCTTAGCATGAGACAAAAGAAGAATTATCACCTTATTGAGAAGATGGTTTAATCTGCTTTACAGTCTGAAAATCAATGGAGATTATAAAGGCTTAACCATTAAACGCTTTAACACTACACCTGGTATGAACTGTTGCCCCCCCCCCCCCCCCCCCCCCCCATGCTCTTAACCTGTTCCCTACAAGATTCTGAAATCCCCATGGTCTTTGAAAATAGCCCACCCGGTTCTCGTAGGCGAGTAAAACTTGTCTTATGGGCCACCTGCCTATAGTAGCCAACCTGCCTATAGTGGCCACAAATGAGCAGAGAAAAACAATGTTATGGAACGGTGGAACCCGCTTAAAGAGGTCACCTGTCTATAGCAGCCGATCAGCCTACAAAAAAAGATCCCCTGCAGAGAAAAAAATAATAATGTTATGGAACCTGTCCGGAGAGGTCACCTGCATACGGTGGTCACTTGTTTCCCTTGGGGTGGTCACAGGTTTGACCGTACCATGTTTCACAGGCGTTTGCATGGAGTTTACTAATGCCCTTGAATCCTAGAACCTGGTGGTCTATGTGCAAAGTCTATGGGGATTTCAGAATCTCAAAAGGAACAGATAATTACATTATTTTGTGTGAAGTGCATTATATGTTGCAGGGAGGGGAACACCTCTTCATTTCATCATGGGGTATATACAAAGGAGGGATTAGGGATTATCATCTAAGCTGTGGTGTCATGAAAAGGGATTAAAGTGCCTGGTAAAACCTAGAGTGCTTTTACACGTCTCCATTTGCGTGATTGCAATCACGATTTCACTCCATTCACGGTATTTTTGACCGTGTGAACACAAACTAGAATCACGAATCGCAACACTCAAATCATGGCCCAGAGATGTTTTCTAATCATGATTCACTCAAATCACAGTGCAATCGGTAGTGTAAACGGCTTGACCGCCAAAACATGATTTGGGAGGCGGAGCTTACGTGACCTTACATGCACTTCCACCGATAAACGGGGCGCTCTTCTAGTACTAGTGTTCTCCTTGTTTAATTGACAGGTATGTCTCCTGTAAACCCGATTGTAATCACAGTTTGTCTTTTTCGTTGTGAAAAAGCAAGGCAACAGAATCACCGTGATTGTAAACATGATTCTAATCATGATTGCACTCACTCGTGTAAAAGGGCTCCTAGTATTAAAAAATTTAGAACCTTGAGGAAAATAAAATTGTATTTTCAGGGGATACTTTACAAGTGTGTCTCCATCGAAATAGCACTCTGAAGTTTAGACAGGTGGCTGCTATAGACAGGTTCAACTGTATGTACATATCTGTGTGTGTGTGTTTCTTACCTCACAGAAGAGTGGGGGCATGACTTGTTTTCTAGTGGGGTTGATGAAGGCACAAAATCTGTCTGTACTCTGCATTGAAGTGCTCAAATCACATTTGTTTCTCTCTGAAGGGGATAACTTTTCATGGCCACTATAGGCAGGTTGACTGCATTTAACAGGTTCTACCATATTTACATTTACAGTTTGTGTTGTTCTTACCTCACAGAAGAGTGGAGGCATGACTTGTTTCCTGGTAGGGTTGATGAAGGCACACAGGTCCCTCCAGATCTGTCTGTATTCCGCATTGAAATGCTCAAAGTTCTCAGCCGGAATCTTGTGCAACTCCTCGCCTATATTGCATAATGATTAGACAATGCTAGGAATTAGCCTTTTTTCATAGTTTCATTTCATTTCATTTATTCAACCATAAAAACAATAAAACAAATCGCAAAATTAAGACATGAATACACTGTTTTATGGTTCGGACCATTAAGAAAGCAAAGCCACCAAATTGCATCGATCCAAAATTCCACTAGCCCACTAGCCCAGGAATGGTCAACCAAATGCAACAGAAGTTCTCGGCTGGGATATTGCGCAACTCCTCACTTTCAATATTTAACAAGATTTTATTATTGCGCAATGTCCTTGTTACCGTTACATGCATGACAAAATAGAACGGTAGCTTTGGCACAAACTGTTACAGGAAACAAAATGATGCTTTGATATATTGTTGTATGTGAGCACAAACGGAAAACAAATGTTAATTGTGATAAATCATTAATATATGTGACTGGCTATAGGGCAATTCCAAGCAAACATTGACATAACCACTGATTTTTCAAATTCGTTGTACCATAACAAATTTGGTATCAAATGAAAGCTAAAAGATTGAACTTTCCAAAAATGTATTTTGTTTTTGAAAAAAAAAATTGTAAACTATTATTTTATTGCTAATATATAGCAGAAATTAATATTCAGTTATTTTCACAAAACATTCAATTAAATATTAAGCATAAAAGAACTGCGAAAAGGAGTTTTCATAACATTTTATTTCAGTGTTGATAGGATCATTGCTTAAATTTTTCAGATAAATATCAATTTCGTCATTTTCGCTCTTCGTTCCGCTTCAGTGACTGTCTCATTTACAATCATTAATATGTCACGGCGTTACACTAAAAACATATATTTTTAATATTTCTGGAAAAATATGAATGGGAATTAAATAATTTTTTGTTTTCTCTGTATTAGCCCATAGGGCTATAATATGCATGCTGAATAGCAGCATTATCTTTTACCACTTATTAATATAATCAATATCAATTTGGTCATGGCGTTACGTTTTGTGTAACGCCGTGACGCTACCTACTGGATTCCCATTGACATAACACAGTAGACATAATCAAATAGTGTAAGATATTTTTTGTAGGTATGCTTATGCATTGCTCATGCTATAATTATATGAATAGGGTCAGTTGATAATGTTTCCATCTCAAAGTTACCTGAGTCATGTATGTGTATGGGTTGTATGTCCGTCTGTCTGTATGTGCATCTGTACATCAGTGTTCTTTTTTTTACAATATCTCAAGAATCGTTGGATGGATTTTGTTCAAACTTTGTACAATCCATGTATTTAGAGGTACGGATTATTGGATATGATTTTGGTCCATGAGGTCAAAGGTCAAAGGTCACATAGCTAACAAATATGCAAAAATTAAATTATTATCAAGATAGTTTGAGAATCCTTGAAGGATAACATGATAATAATACTGGTATGCGTCCAGTGAAGTATATGACCTGATTAGGGAATGGGGTCATGGGAGGTCATAGGTCAACAGGTCAAAATATTGTTGTTGTTTTTTGTTCTCACAATTAAGTTCCAGAATCAATGTTAAAAGAGTACTGTAGGTAAAAGACAATTTTCTGAAACTGCTTGGGGCACAGGTCAAAGGTCACTCGGATAATTACCAATTCAAAAACAAACATTTACTAACTCTGAAATCATGTTACATGAAACAAATCACTTGCAAATATGCAATGTGCAGACCAAAAATTAAACATTTGTATGTTATTTTGAGAAACAAGGTCAAAGGTCAGATGTCAAAGGTCTCATATTTCATTGTTACATTTAAGTATGTATTTTGGTTTTAATATTTGATGGTTCCATTAACTAACTTCTGAAATAGATAAGAATTTCAATTATGTCCTAAAAGATTTTTTGATCAATAGAGGGCGCTGTGCTGCAAATTTGTGTCATGCGGATGATCATTTAATAGCATCTTGGTTATATCACCCATTCATCTAGTTCTTTATTGATTCTGGATCACTACATTAAAATTATATCATATTATTAATCTCTTTAATATCTCCCATATATATATAACATGTACAATTCAGAGGTCACGGCGTTACAGTCACGGCGTTACAGTGCATAGATACATTTATGATATCATATTTACTATGAGCATTGGATTTTTTCTACATTTTTATTTGGATGTTCTAGCTTGATGTCTAGTACAAAGAATCAATGTGACAAAAGTGCAAAATGTTCCTGTAGTTCACAGAGTTTACTTAGTTTCTTAGCATGTAAGAAACCCATGTCTTTTTGCCGTCACGGTGTTACGGCAGATATTGATATTCATAATTAATAATTTATTGGGAATTTTGGTTTTCTTGCCTATTGTAAATTATTGGTAGGATAGTGGTTACAGATGCATATCAAAAGTTGGTTCTAGATATTTAGATTTTATAAGTTATTTGGACTTTCATTGTGAGAAATTGGAATTGCCCTATAGCAAAACCCGGCACTTGTCGGTAATTCATGTTTTGAAGAAATGGGCCTTTTAAGTTCACACAATGTGTGTAAAAGACCTATGATTGTAAAAATTGAATCCATCATATCTTCCCCAACTACTGACCAATTAGTTAGAACAAAGCATCAAATGAAAGCTTGTGATGAGCCTTTGTAATGGTATGAAAATCTACATTTTGATTTTTACCGACAAGTGCAGGGTTTTGCTATAGCCGTCACAAATCTTGCCTGGGCATACAAGGACAATATCTTGAAGGGGTTAGGGCTTGGGTGTAATCCCTTGCCCTACTAACAAACTTTATCTCACAGAATCACAATAAAAGGAACATTACCTGTTCAACAAATTTTAAATACAAGATGAAGTAGAAGACATTGACATGATGATACTCGAAATTGGCTTGAAATAAGCACTAAATATGAACTTAGAGCCATTTCTTTGCATTAGTTCAAATTTGTACTTGCATTCATGACTTAGCAACCAAATGTTACATTACACAATTATGTTTCATTTCTTTGTGGGGGGGGGGGGGCAAACAAAAACTAAAATCCTTGCTTTCAATCCCTGCCACACCCGTCAAACATTAATTTAGCATCGGTTCAAACTTCAAAGGCAGACTCATACCTGCGGGGGTCTGGTCAAGGGGCAGCGCCCTTGCGGGGGTACAGGGGGCAGCACCCCCTGAAGCTGAGCATTTTGGGCAAAACAAAATGAAATGACGGGCTCTGGTTAACCCAAATTTGATATCTGTTAGCAACCAAAAAAATACTTTTTTTTTCACGAGGGCGATTTTGAAAATTTTGAGGGAGAAAAACGCCCTCGTGAAATTATTCACGAGGGCTATTTTGGGGCTCACGGGGGCTCTTTTTTTTTTTTACATCGTTTTCACTGCTCAAGGGTCTAATAAATGATTATCATGATGTGATCTATCCGATTATGCCATGTTTGGTACGTTTCTGGCGCTTTCCGATCATGCAAAAAGATGTTTAACAAAAAACAAAAAAAATTGGGGGGGTCATTCAGAATCTCGAAAAATCAGAATATTCCGATTTTTAAGGTCCTAAAAATTCAGAAAATCAGAATATTCTGAATAAATCGGAACAGTTGGCAGGTATGCAGACTTAGACTGTACCTTGTTTGCAGAGGAACCTGCTGCCGAGGGGAAGACGCCCCGGATGAGGGAAGCAGTGGAAACTGTTGGTGATGCCCCGAGCCAGGGTGTACTCTACACAGGCCAGTTCACACGGTAGGTAGGTATCGTCTGCCAACTGGCATAGCGTCTTCACCGAGATCACGTGAAACGGCTGGTTCACTACGTCTGGATTAAATTAATAGTGTGAAAAGGGTATCTTCTGAAATTATTATATAAAGAGAGATTTGAACAGCACCGGGGCCTGTAAAATAAAGATTTAAGACCGATTGTAATCAATCCATCAATCATATGGGCAATTCCATGATTAGAGGGACATTCAACCCAATATTCTATTTCATTTTTCTCAAATCCTGGTTCTTTTTCAAGCTTCTTTATTTATCTCAGGAATCACAATTAAATAGAGAGAGCTTTAATTTCCCACCTTCAAATCACACTGTCGTGTCCTCGTTACGGAGAAACAGAACTATACATGAAATGGCACATGTGGGACTACACATGCTTTAAAGTTTTATAGGATTTTAAAGAAATTTATAATTTCTTTTTCATTTTTTTCTTTTGGATACTGTAAAACACTTCATATTACACCAACCAGTGTCTCCTCTATGCTAAAAACATCATTTTAATTTGGACGGACAAACTGTAACGTTACTAACCAGGTTTTTGTTGATTCTACTAAAACCAAAAAGACATATTTCAATATTTGATACATCACACCACTTGCCAAAGCACTGTCAATGGTGTAATAATAAAAATTTGGTTCAGATGACTCCTGTTTACGAGAAATATTTTTCACAAGGACTCATATTTTTGTCCATGTCCTTTTTTTGTAACGTTACTAACCAAAGTTTGAGTTTGTATTGTCACTCACTGAAATGTGTGGAATTGTTTTGAATTACTGTGTGAAGAAGGTTTTGTCAGGAGGTATTGAATGTACCAAAAATTTAAAGAAAATATTCAGGCATCTTTATGTAGCATCCCATTTTATTGTACAATATGCCTTCAAATGTAACGTTACTAACCGTGGAATTGCCCATATGATCAATTATCAATTGATCGAACAATAACACATAAATCTTTATTACATGGCCCATTTATATCTAATTTTCTTTCAGTATCAAATTGTGATCAGACTACATCAGAGGATTATTGTGTAATTGGACCCTTTACATACCCATAATGTGCCCAATGTAACTAGAAAATGCAATAGCCTTACCAACACCAGCAGCCCAAGACTCAGTCAAAGCCCCAATCTCAGTCTGTCTTCTCCTCGTGAGCATGTCAGTCACTGAGAAACGGTTCTGAAAGAGTAAATAGAAGTAGTACATTATATTTGTAAACATGTTAAATTATTTACAATCTGTGCATGAAATAATAAACTATTGGCATGTATTCATGCCAAAAGTTTATTATTGTATTTTCTGTATTAATTCAATAAAATCAAACAGTGTATTATATCATGCATAATTACTCTTCATCACGAACTGCCCAGTGCAATCTATTTTTCCCAGATAAGAATCTTCCCCCATCTCCTTCTCCCATTATTTTCCCCCCTTGTGACGTTCTATTGTTATTGACATGGTAAGATTTGATTCAGGCTTTGGGTTTTTTTGGTAGTGGGTCGGAGCTAGTTGATTGCCTTCTGCAGGGTTCATATGCTTACTTTAAAGTCAAATTCCATGACCTTCTATGACCTTCCCAGCAAAAAATTTCATGACTTACGTAATGACCTCTCACTACAGTAAACAAGGTTCATTATTTACTTTTTTTCAGTCTCTTTTTTAACAAATTGATTGTGTTCCAGTACTGAAGAAATACAGATAAAATACAAATTCCATGAATTCCATAATCAAAGAGATCATTTTACAATTCCCCTGGCTTTCAAGGCCTGGAAAACACAATTTTAAGTCAAATTTCATGACTTTCCAGGTTTTCCAGGCCCTGCTTTAACCCTGTTCTGAGCAATCGCTAAGTCACAGCATTTCTTGCTTGTCTGACATTGTTTCTAACTATGAAAAGCTTAATCACTCACCGTCACCAACTGCCCTGTGCAGTCTAGCTTGCCCTAATAACCACTCTTCCCCTCGATTTAAATTTCTTCTTAGACTTTTAGATTGGAGCTTGTTGATTGTCTTCTATGGCAACATTTCTTGCTTGTCTGACATTGTTTCTAACTATGAAAAGATTAATACTCACTGTCACCAACTGCCCTGTGCAGTCTAGCTTGCCCTCATAACCGCTCTGACCTTTATCTTCCTTCTTCTTCTTCTTGGCCTTCGCATTGTAATCCTCACGCACTTCCTCGGGAAGTTTCTACGTTTAAAAAAAAAACAAGGAAAACATATTAAATATATAATGATTTAGATCTGGGCCTCGTTACAGAAAGGAGTCGCAATCAATTGTAAAGATGCAATTAATTGCAAGTCGGATCATGTGACTAGAGCTCTTTAAAAAAAGGGCAAACAAAGGAAAACATATTAAGTTATTTGTCTCTTCTGTTTAAAGTTTACTTTGTGTTCAGTCAATCGTTATTACTTATTGATTTGGGCTTGGCATTCAAAATAAAAATAAAATGTTTTTAAAATAATCCGAATAATATTTTTAGGTCAAGGAAAAGGAAATGCAAAATAAGCGACAACTCATGAATTCAGCTCACTAGCATTCTTAGTCTTACTCTAGTCTTACTCTCTCATTTTCAAAACTAGAAACGAAATGTGAGTCTGCAAACACTAGTAAATAGCAAAGTAAAATGCAAGTAAACAAGTTCAATTAAAAAGTTTTATTTTTAGTATTTTTACTTTTTAAAGTTTTATAATTAAGAAAAAGAAAAAGAAAAAGTAAAAGTAAAGCGAACATAATTCATGCATCATGTCCATTGACATTGTCATAATTCTTTGATTATTTATATTGATTTCATAGTTGATCATGATTCATCTATCCACATGCCACAAGGCACACGATTACACTTGCACATGCATTCAATTCAATGATTCATGTCTCGAGCGACATGGCAATCAACGCGAAATTGACAGCTGCAGCATAACACGAGGATAGTCCACGTCCAACGGCAGCCAAGCCAGCAGGCACGGGAGACTTGGGGCCACCACATTCATTCTCATCTCGATTCATCACACACACTTTGACTTACTTTCCAGTCGGGGTGACAAATCGGCACCATGTCAGACATGGACAATTTTCTTCCTTCTAAACGCTTCTCCTGCTGTCTCTCCAACATGTACATGTAGAATCCATTGTACTGCTGCTTCTTTTTCGGCGGCATCTTGGATTTTTAGCACTTCAAAAGTAGATCTGTTGCGTGAACAATGTGTGCGGGTGTTTAATTTCACGTCAGCTGATATGTGATCTCGCTCGATCGTACGTCGTACGTACGCGTACGTGTGCATCAACGAACGTTGAGGGCGGTAAACACGAGACCGTGCACAGAGACCGTGTTGCCTTCAGGAAGGTCAACTCGTATATTGTTATACACGCAGTCTATGAGAAATCGCGAATTATTTTTTGTGACCATTTCGAAGGGCGCCCCAGTTGACAGTAACGTTTTTCGGTAGATTGTAGATTTGATAAATAGACCAGAAGTCCAATTTTGTACAGATTGACACTAAATATATAATTTTGTTTGACATTTCATGACTATGGGATTTTTTTACAAAATCGCTCATTCCAATCATAGTCTTATTAAAATAAACCGCATCGGCATTTTCATGATAATAACAATTTTTGTTGGCAAAACTGTGTGTACAAAAACCGTTTGTGAGTGAGGATGACGTATCGAGATATTAAGCAGACGACAAAAACGAGCACTCTTCAAAATCCCGGAATTGTATTTGTATGCTATTTATTCCTGTCTTAGACTTAGGATAATTAACTGACGTTAGCGTATAACATCATTTAAACTAGAACTAGACTCTGTGGCGACTCTGCCGATTAAGCACATTAATGTGCTTTATTTAAAACAAATTTGCGACTTACTCTTGCCCATTGGCATTGACATTGTATACGTACGATAGTGACCGGCAAGTGACTTCGCGATACGGTGTCTGAGAATGAGCTACGCCGGTCGGGTCGGCGGCAGGCGAGGCTAGTCTGCCGCTCATTCACCGGGCTTCTGCTCCGGCTCAGCTGACTCGACGCTAGCTCATCTTCATGCAGTCAGTCTCGGTCCCGCGTCTCGGTCTTTATACGAAAGTGGTGGTTTTATTTTTACCTTATTGTATGGCCTACTTTGTATCATTATTGAAGGAGATCCAGTTTATCAATTCCAACCCAAATCATGTAACTTAGTCTTGTTCTTGGAGATTTCACCTCAATCTTTGAGTCTTGTATTGACTATTGGACCTTTTTACTCGCTTGAATTTGATACCTGTTTTTGTTGAGTCAAGTAAAAAAAAAGAAATGTCTAGCTTAGACGTAGCCTAGGCAGGCTAGGGTAGGCCCTATTTAGATAGGTCTTAGCCTTAAGCCCTTATTTGGGGTAATAGTACGTTTGACCAGGTTTAATTACATTTAAATTAGATCTGGTTTGCAAAACAAAAAGAAAAGTCAATTCAAATCATGTGCAAATTGCATTTTTTTTTTGTAGGGGGGGGGGGGGGGTATAAGACTATCCAACCCCAAAGGCATGTACATAGTTGCCTCATCAACCAGTATGATCATGAGTGTGGAGAAATTAGCCAAAATAAACATGGTGTCCATTCTTTAGGAGTGTAGGCTTACTTATTTGAACCCCTTTATTATCTTTCATTGAATATGTGGTCATGATTGCATTGTAGATGTAAAGGGGGTTTAATGCCTAAAATAGATAGAATTATTTTGTAAATCTTTACTCCAGGAACTCAACAACAAAAAAAGGAAGCTAGGCAGCGTAAAAGGAAACTGGCATAATACTTCCATTTTGTTTCTCATTTGGGTAAAGGATGGGGGTGGTCCAGAATCAAGCCTTTAATATTCCAGTGAATAGATGTCGATGTCTTATTCCTCTTCCAATAAAGTGCAGCTTCAGACTTTGAAGACTATGCACCATTTATCAAAACAAAATAATTTACATCAATTTCTTTAATCACCATCAATCATAGCCACCTTTCAACTAATCATTTAACAGGAGGGGGTCAAAATAGTAAAACATACATGTTTTGCAATGATTTGACAAAAATATCCTGACCTGAAGGGGAAAATATAAGACTATCATGCCACACTTCATACACCCTGTTAGTTAAGAGGAGCTTTTCAATCAGGAATTCCACCATGACACTCAACATCATCCACTAACCATTATCACCACAATCAGTGTGCCAACAAAATAACAAATATCTCTCATTTAGCTTCAATTTAAAAATAAGAAATAAACATTAGATACCAAAGTAATAAGATTTGTTCGTGAATTATGATATTTCATAGATTATTTTGTTTGCAATATTGAAAGTTGTAGATGGATGCAAGCAAAAAATGCAAGTAAACCATTCATTGATAAAAATGTGGCTTTTGCATGAATCTATTTATCTACACACCGAGACCAAGTTTGTAATACATTATAATTTGACTGTAAATCAAATGAATGAGTGAGAGTTGAATAGATTTAAACATGATGTCCTCTTTTTGAAAGACAAAGCAAATGGTTGAGACTTGAGAGATAATTATAATATGAAGGAAAAAAATGTTTTTAAAGCTAGCCTGAGAAGGGGCTTGGAAATGTAATCTCTGCATGCATGTTGAGGTAAATTGAAGGCTGGTCGTCTAAACCACCAATAATTACACATCGCACCATTTGTTTCAGTTAAGAATGCATTCTTTCATGCATCGTTTATTGAACTCATTGGGAGAGTATATGAAAATCAGCTTGTATGTACACACTGGTTATATACACTCTGGTTGTATACACAAAGTGCATGCCTAAAGCTATGCATGCACCCCATGCACATCACATGTACAATGCAATTGCAGTCTACATAATTTATGTTGTTTACAAGTACAACAACAGGTCACTGTTTGACCTACATTCAGTTAGGCAAATCTAGAATTGTCTAGACTGCAACTAGTCTGGGTTTTCCTACGAAAATACACCGCGCTGGTGGACTGTACCAAAACGGAAGAAAAAGACCCTAATAATATACTACAGAAAATACCTGGGAACATTTTTTAAATTCAGATCTTGAAATAACAAAAGGTTGTAACAGCCATTCCATCAGTCTAACTAAGATCTTTTACCAATCTGTAAAGTGAAACCTTGTTATAACGAGCATGATGGTTCTCAGATAGCCTTGGGTTTAAAGCAATTACCTCACTATATCATTATCAGGTAACTTATGTGATAACAGGTCTCCTTATAAAGAGGTTCCACTATAAATATAATAATGATCAATTTTCACAAACAAAATATTACATCTATTCAGGTTTGCC
>JBAMJV010009538.1:0-38305 GCA_037951105.1 Echinarachnius parma
TTGAAGCAACGGGCAGGTGGTCGTTCGACACGGCCCATAGAAGCTCCACTTGAAGTGAGCTGGAGGCTGTAAACATAGTGCTGTTTTTATATGTAGATACGAAGATGAGTTGCTTGAAGCAACGGGCAGGTGGTCGTTTGACACGGCCCATGGAGGCTCCACTTGAAGTGGGCTGGAGGCTGTAAACATAGTGCTGTTTTTATATGTAGATACGAAGATGAATTGCTTGAAGCAACAGGCAGGTGGTCGTTTGTCGAGTCCCATAGAGGCTCCACTTGAAGTGAGCTGGAGGCTGTAAACATAGTGTTGTTTTTATATGTAGATACGAAGATGAATTGCTTGAAGCAACGGGCAGGTGGTCGTTTGACGAGACCCATAGAGGCTCCACTTGAAGTGAGCTGGAGGCTGTAAACATAGTGCTGTTTTTATATGTAGATACGAAGATGAATTGCTTGAAGCAACGGGCAGGTGGTCGTTCGACACGGCCCATAGAAGCTCCACTTGAAGTGAGCTGGAGGCTGTAAACATAGTGCTGTTTGTATATGTAGATACGAAGATGAGTTGCTTGAAGCAACGGGCAGGTGGTCGTTTGACACGGCCCATGGAGGCTCCACTTGAAGTGAGCTGGAGGCTGTAAACATAGTGCTGTTTTTATATGTAGATACGAAGATGAATTGCTTGAAGCAACGGGCAGGTGGTCGTTTGACACGGCCCATAGAAGCTCCACCATGAAAGAGCTGTAGGCAGTGAAGAGTTTGCCGTTTTTGTTCGTAAGATATATTTGTGTATAGTTTAGTCCAGTTCAGAAGGTTAGTAAGCATGGTAAGAATGATGTTTTTGTGATAGGTAGCCATGGAGATTCATGATATGCGTAAAATGCATGGATGTACTTTATTGTGTCACCCTTTTGGGTAAAGAGAGATGCCAAGTGTCAGATCTCTCGTTTGAGATGGGGTGTCCTGGTACAAGTGGAATAGATGCTTTTGAGCATAGTTGGGAGGGATATATAAATTGATTGGTCCCTCCACTAAGATTGATTGGAAAAATTGTAGATACAAACAAAAGTTTGTTTGGGAATAAGTAAATGGCTTTGATAGTTTATTGTGGAAACCTACCTCCTTTTGGCTGAAGTTGTATAAGGATATTAATTTGTTTTTTTTGTTTTTTTGGTAGATGTGAGGAAGATTGACTCCGGTGGGGCAAGGAAAGGTAGAGGAAATAATGGATTCTTTGGTAATCCTAACTAGGCCTTTAAATTAGTGGCTTTGAAAGTTCGTTTCTAATGCAATGTTTTGCTCTTGCAGATTAAGACCTGGATCAGACGATCAGCTCTATAGGATACTAGCGGTCGGTACCACTTCTAATCAAGGGCATGGCTACGCATCTGATCATGTGTAGGAGTGAGAGGGCTTCGAGGACGTATTATGGCGCTTTCTCTCGATGGGAGTTTATTCATTAAAAGCCTTCTGGAATCAGCCAAGCGACAGAGCTCCAGAAGGGTAATCTAGAAGGGCACAGTCGCTTTCGACGTGTTTATTTCTTTATGTGGGAAATACACGACAGAAGCTGATGTAGAAGTTTTGCAAGATCTAGCGTGTATTGTTATGTCCATGTGCGGGGTTCCTGTGTTTTTGATGTAGTAAAGTCCTTGCGATGCTTTGGTATATTCTTGTGGGCATGTATAAGATTAATTCTATTGTTTTTAAATGTGCGCGTGAATAGCATTGGCGCACTCGCAGATGTTTGGTTTGTACGAAACCGGGGAATAGTGCTGGTTTCGTAAGTGGTGGAAAATAATTGCGTTGTGTATGAATTACACAACCCTTTGTGAAATGTTGGGCATTTGTTTGATATTATAAAATGGTACTAAAATATATAATTATGTTTTTTTTGCTTGGTGGTCTCCTTTTAAGGTTAGGTGGCGCCACATGGGCTGCTAGAGCTTCTATTAATGATATGTTATGGAAGAGGCATGGTTGCTGGAGGTCTAGAAAGTAAAGGTCGGTTATGTTGACGGCTCAGTTGAGCTCCAGTTACAGGTCACGAGGCCTGTCAAGCATGATGCATTGAATATGTGATAAGCACGCGTTTGTTATTGGCTCACTTGAGAAGGAAGTTAGAGCATGGAAGAGATGCTGCTCAGGCTCTTATTTGTGGATTCGGGCGAATAGGAGTTTTTGTTTTTGATTGGGCGTTAGCCAGGGATGGTTAGAGTTGCTGATGCGTACGATGCATACGGTCTAAAGTTGTTTGTTTGTTAATCTTGAAGGGCAAAGTTTTTGTTCTTGCGGGATTACATTGTTTTAATTAAGTTGTTTGTGGTATGCATTCGCATTTGAGAAGCCATGCGGTTGATGTTCTCGTATCGGAAGTTTATATATTTGTGGTTAATACGTTTATATGATAACGACAATGTTCGGTTATGTAGTTTTATTTGGTAAGGGGCCAATTTTGTTTTAAGAATGTATGCTCGTTTATGGCTATATTGGTTATTGATGGTGTCTTGAGGGCATTTGTCCCTAGATTGCGGCACGTATTTCTTTAATTGAATGTATTCAATTTATTTTTGTTTTTTAATGCTTTATAGTAAGATTGTATGTAATTTTGGGATTTAATATTACGGTAAGGCGTATTTATTGGTCAGTCTCAACCCCTTCTTTTATAGGTCTAGGCACACGCTGACAAGCTTTTCCATATAAGATATGGCTCAGTGTTATTATTTGATGAGGTGTGTTTCTATGTTGGGTGAGAGGTATTTTGAATGGGATTGTTGTCGTTTTTTGTATGCATGGAACAGACGTTTATTTCTCTGCGCTACAGCGTATAGCAGAGAAATTATGTTTGTAACAGGCAGGTCGTTAAAACGACAGCTTTGTATGGAAGCCAGTGGAGCGAATCCGTTGATTCGCGCGGGCTTTTTTGAATAGGTTCGGTATGTGGCCGAGGAGGGTGACATAGTCATGTATTGGAAGGGGTAGGCATTCTACGTTTGTCAGTCAGATCGTTAACACATACTTATTGTTGATGTCATTAATAATAATGATAATAATGATGATAGTATAGATGTTTTGGTTTTTGAGGGTTGGAATGTTTTATAAGGAAGTACACCAATTTTGTGTGGGTTAGCGTTAGGTTTTCCAGAGTTTTTCTCTTATTAGTTTTTATCTCTGGTTTTTCACCCTATGCTAATCAGGCACGGTATTATCATTATTATCATTATTATCTTCGTTGTAAGAAATTATGTGCTTGTATGCACTGGTTATATATGCTTAAGATATAAACGTCTTTGTGTACGTATGATTATGATGTTGGTTATGTGAAATTGGTGTTATTTTGTAATAAAAATGTCGGTCTCTGTACTGGGCTCGCTGCGCAGGCACACGCTGACAAGCTTTTCCATATAAGATATGGCTCAGTGTTATTATTTGATGAGGTGTGTTTCTATGTTGGGTGAGAGGTATTTTGAATGGGATTGTTGTCGTTTTTTGTATGCATGGAACAGACGTGTAACGCTTTTTTTGATACGCTCTGTATAGTATGACTAAATGGGAATGATTGAACCTTATACAGAGATGAGACGAACTAGTGTCATAGTCTGGCCAACTTCATATTCAGGCAAATCTTACAAATTAGTCATCACATGACAATACGTGTCTTCGCAGTTTTTCCATCGCATTGCATGCTGGGATGTTTGCTTAGTACACTGGAATCGCCGAAGTCGTCTGCTATGGTTTTCTGTCACTGCCAAAAAGATATCAAGAACAATATAAATTTCAAAGATATTTAAGAAATACGATCGTGTGTTTAAATTTCAAGAATAAAACTCGAGTTTGACTGACCAAATGTACTATCTAGCACTAGAATTCCAACTTTGCAGCAACAGATTTTACCGTTAGAGATATACTATTACATGTCTTAATATAATTACAAACATAATAAAATCGAATTGAAATATACAATTAATACATAATCTTTTATTGAATCGTACACAGTCATGACAGTCAAGAAGTGTTTTTTTTTATTTGTTATTGTTTTCCTCTGCAAACAGCATTAAAATAATCAGATTTTGTATGAAAGAGCTTGTATAATTGCTCATATAAATCATACAGATGTGGGGGTTAATAACATATTTATACCACCAGTGTTCTTTACACAAGCATAACGAACTTACGTTTAGGTTGGACTAGTTAAGGAAAGCAATTGTGTTCTCATAATGGACAGTATATTTAAGAGCAAAACACACATATAGTTTACACTGTAGATTAATTTTTCCACCAAGATATTATATATCCGTGATAATAGAATACATAATTTGCATGTTCAGAGGGTTCGGCGACATCCTCGATTTATGGTGATAAGTTCTCATTTTACTGGTTTATTTTATAATATACGGATTTATTTAATGTAATTATGTTCGTCCTTTCAAAGAGGGCGCAATATCCATTTTATAACGTTTTTACAATGTTTATTCACCTAGAATGATAAAATTCCAATCTTGTAGCAAAATATTTCACCCTCCGAGATGTCCTAATACAGGTCTGAAATATAGTTACAAACATAATAAAATCGAAAATTAAAATGTAAAATTAACACATAATTTTATTATTGAATCGTAAGTAATGACACACAATCTGCTATTTGAATTGTAAGCAGAGGCATACAGTTATGTAGGTATCGTCGATCATTATACCAGCAGCAATCATAAGAATTCAACGCCCAAAGTGGTTTTATGATTGTTTTCCTCTGTAAACGGCATTAAAATAGTAAGATTTTGAATGATAGAGCTTGTAAAATTGCTCATATAAATCATACAGATGCGGGGGTTAATAACATATTTATACCACCAGGGTTCTTTACACAAGCATAACGAACTTACGTTTAGGTTGGACTACTAGTAGATATGAAAAGCAGTTTGTGGTCGTAGAATGAACGATACATTCAAGTGCAAAACGCACATAATTATACTGTTGACACTGAATTTTTCCACCAAGGTATTAAATATCCTTGATAATAAATCACATAATTTGTGCATAAATCTAGTCAAGAGGGTTCGGAGACATCTTCTATTTTGATTCTGATAAGATCTCATTTTACAAGTTTATTTCATAATTTACGGATTTATTTACTGTAATTATATGATGTTCGTCCTTTCATAGAGAGCGTAATATCCATTTAATTACGTGTTTTACAATGTTTATTCACCTATAATTGTAAAATGCCAATCTTGCAGCAAAAAATGTACTCCCCTTTTACTGACAAAGTTCTGAATTGAGGTTTAAAGCATATTTTATTCGATAACTAAACTGTTAAATAAAATAATGAAATCCTTTGAAATGAAGTGCACGCTGTCATATAACATAAACTACTATTTGCATTTGAAGTAGAAGCATAGAAGAGTAATGGAATGTTGATTGAATTGATAACATATCGACTAGATAGAGTAGGAATAAATGGCCATGAGTGAACCTTATACAGAGATTAGTCGAACTAGTGTCATAGTTTGGCCGACTTCATAATCTGGCAAATCTTACAAATTAATCATCACATGACAATACGTGCCTTCGCAGTTCGTCCATCGCATTGCATGCTGGGATGTTTGCTTAGTACACTGGAATCGCTGAAGTCGTCTGCTATGGTTTTCTGTAAGTGCCCAAAAGTTATCAAGAACAATATTAATTTCAAAGAAATTCTTGAAATAATACCGTGTGTTTAAATTTCAAGAATAAAACTCGAGTTTGATTGACAAAAATGTACTCTCCTTTCTTCTTGCATGCATGCCTGTCGCACAACGCTAATGTAATGGGCCCATGCGTTTCGTGTATTTCGTAAAACTGCACAACGAAATCAAGACCCCGATCAAGACCCCAATTTAACTACTAATCATTGATTTCAGACAGTATTGATAAGATCTTTCACTCTTTTATGGAATATTTAAAAACATTTTCAATGCTTTTCAATACAAAGACAATTTGTCTAACCCTTCATTTGAGACGGAGTTTGTGGCAGTTTCCCGAACGAGACATAGCACGGGTACGAACACGCAATGCATAGTATGTTTACTTTTACCCTTGTTTCTTTGTTGATTTTACAATAAAGTGATATCAAATCAACATTGGGAAACGCCCCCACAGTATTATCACAACCTAAGATATGTACAAAAAAAAACAAAAACACTATCATGCGATAAATTACACGCCCCCTCGTGTTGATAAGAGTTGTACTTATTAATTTATATTATTTATCCACCCTGCAAATTTAACATCACCAACTTCTCTCCTGATCACTGATAGGTTATTATGTAAGAGTAAATGTTTGCATTCCATTGATTGTGTTTTCAAAACCGCCATGAATATGAGAGTTAAGCTCGTTTTGTCGAACATGCATTTTGTCGAGCATGCGTGCTTTCCCGCCCACTGCAGCATGTACCCGCCCACATATGTCTTTTCATGAATACTTATATAAAGCACGGCAAACCAGCCCCTCATTTCAACTCGAGAGCAACGCTTGACAAGTTATGAAAACTTTCTGCCTCCGATTCATTTTCTACGGAACAAATCCGAAGCTGCTTTAAAAACGAGTCATCTCAATTCTCCGTCAAATTTTAGTTCGCCAATCCTCCATCCTGATTTCCGTTTATTTTGTATTTGCTGTGTTCCTCTGACCCCATCATCATCATGAATGCAAAATCTGGATTTCAACTTTGCTGTGATGTTTTTTAAGTTGATGTGACGAAAGGTAAATTTCGTTTTGCTTTTTAATTTGTTTTAATTGTTCTTCAATGCAGCATATTGATCAGAGCAATTGCATTCGATACCATGGTCTGTACTTAGATGCTCGCGGCAATAGGTACAATGACCCAGTATGCTTTTGAATTGGCAGGAAATGATTCAGATCCTTGAAACACTGCATATCCTTTATAGTTCATTGATATATGTCAAAGGGGTAGTTAAGTTTTTGTAGAGAGGGTGCTGCACAACGCAATGTCTGTGTGAGGTATAGAAAAAATGAGTGTCGAACTTGAAAGAACATGCAATTCTAATGGCAGAATAAACTTTATTTGGTCAAAATCGGTTCAGAAATGGCCCATAATATAAATAAATACATCCGATCGTAATATATTTGGCCCCAAATGTATTACACTTTTTCAAAAGATTTCAAAAGCAGTTTTAAATACCGGTTGTTTATTAGTCACTATTTAGTCATTATTTAAACAAAACATAACATGCATAATTTTGTATGAAAAATGGTTGAAACCAATACCTTTAAAGAGATCGCCCTTTTGTGTTTCAAGTGCTCTTTTTGAATGATAACAGGCTTTTTACTTAGTCTTTTGTAATGTTGTAGACCTTTCGAGTATGGTGAAATTATAACTATTATTTTGTAATGTTACTGTGCAGGTTTTGGTTACTAAAGTTCAGCCTTACCAAAACTGTACTACCTCTTTAAAGGGATAGTAGATAATTGAGTTTCGGTAAAGAGAGTACAATTTTGGTTAAACTGAATTTTAGTAACTAGAACCTGCACCATTACATTACAAACTAATATACATAACTCCACCACACTCGAAAGGAATACAACATTCCAAATGACTAAGTAAAAAGCCTGTTATCATTCAGAAAGAGCAGTTCAACAATCATTTGTTTGAATCATTTTAAAACAGATAATTATTTCAAAAGAAATCCGACTATTAGTTCGTTTGTCAATTCGTGGTTCTTTGAAGCCTAAATGGAGATATGTTAACCTGTATTTTGTACTTTGATTCTACCTTTCAATTGTAGATGTGTATAAAACAATTAATATGTCGTTAATGTATTTACATTATTGTTTTCACATAATAAAACTATCCAATCATGTATCATTGGGGGGGGGGGGGGGGGAGGCTATGGATGGGGAGGGGGCTGCCGTCCTCCACAATTTGTCTGGCTTAAAACAATACAATACATAAGCATTAAATAACAATTAATACACAAACATGCAATGTGGTCAGCCCCCCCCCCCCCCTCCCCCCCCCGCCCCGGAGTGAATCACAGCCGAATGTATATTTATATGCGCGATTTTGTACAGGAGTCAATGTAGACCGATGAGTAAATTTACTCCTGGCTTTGTACAGGATTCAATGAAGACCAATGTATAAATTTACTCCACTTTTTGTACAGGAGTCAATGAAGACCGATGAGTAAATTTACTCCTGGCTTTGTACAGGATTCAATGAAGACCAATGTATAAATTTACTCCACTTTTTGTACAGGAGTCAATGAAGACCGATGAGTAAATTTACTCCATCAGGAGTGAACCCAAAGACCACTGACTATTATGTAAGGGCCAAGCTTACTATGACCGAGGAGGATGTACGCTATGCCGTCCTTTCTATCACAATCCGTATTGCGAAATGAACGCGTCATCGTTTTACACGGTGCACGGATGCATGTCGTTAAGTGTATGCAAATATCTACGAAGTTGCCGCCAAATAATACACGCGAATTCCTATTGGTCGAAGTATACGCTTACGATGTGACGTAATCAAATGTAACAATAGAAATGGGCGGTGAACGTGCTCGTGCATTGTGTGCGTGTGGGGAGAGGGGCGGGGGGGGGGAGGGATGCGTGCAATGCCATGAACAGAATGTGTTTAAGCCTTTTTTTCTTACAATGTTTATCACGGCCGTAAAGACTTACGTAATACTTATATAAGATAACCCCCACCATTTTGAAAAGCCTCGAATTTATAACGGGCCGGGGCGAATTTGAGCAAACAAGAATTAGAAACAAAATGGACGAAAAACCAAAGAAATATATGCGGTGTGGCCCCCAATAATAATGCATCCCCCCCTCCCCCAATTGGCCCGACCACAACATGCCACTGGGTGAGGGAATAATAATGAATCGAGTAAATGATGTTGGTATGATCTTAGTATTAATTTAGAAACTCATTACGCAATCACACAGCCTCCTGTGAATTCCGCTGGCGAAACAGAATGATAATACCATGATATTTAAATCTAATGCTATAAGTGGTAACTCACTTACAAACACCAGAATATAGGTAAACAGAATGAAGAAAATGCAATTCTGAAAAACAGTTTTACGCCTACGGCTTAATTTCGCGAATTTGATTGAACCGTTTATTAATACGAATGGAAAGTTAACGAAGTTGACCAAGCAACCCATGCATCATCATCGCCATCATCTTCATCTTCACGATTATCATAATCACTATCATCTTATCATCATCTTTGTGTGTACACATTATACAAACATGTGATTAAAGGGATAATGCAGTTTTGCATGGTTTAGAGGGCGCTTAATTCAAGACATCATTAATTTGCGAGGTATATATGAATACGTTAAGTAAGGGAGTATTTTAAAGCGCATGTGGTTTTAAAGATAAAACAAACTCAGAAACACCTCGAGTGATGTATGTATCCGATTGAAATAATAGTGGTTCAAACCCCCTTTGACAAAAACAATTGCGGTTTGAACAACCCCCCCCCCCCCCCCCCCCCCCACCCTGTACAACTTGTAGCTGGAATATTTTATTGGTTTTGATCATAATCATAACCGATGGTCTGGGCCTCGTAAAATGAAATTTCTCTGTCGCGGCCTAAAACATTTTCAACGGACAATGAAACACATTTGCCAGTGACGTAATGATCAGTAAGCAATTAAATGGATTATAGTAAGCAATGGTCAAACTTAAGTTTAGTAACCAAAACTTGCACCATTAGGGTACAAAGAAAATATTTATAACTTCACCATGCTCAAAAAGTATACACAATTACAAACGACTAAATAAAACCCCCTTATCATTCAAAGAGTCGTTACAACTGAAGAGGGAGCCATTTAACAAAAATCATTGGTTTTACTGTTAGCCTTTTTCATACAAATTTGTGCATTTAATGTTTGTTCAAATCAGCAATGTCATCACCCTCATCATATTCTGATCAGTATGTCATCATTATCTGTATCATCATATTTACTATCATCATCATTTTCTTCATCATCATCATCATCATCATCATCACCGCCGTCGTCGACTTGGTTAACGCCATCACCACGTTATGTATGCATCGTCACCTTTGTCATCAAGAATCATTATTATTATTGTTGTTATCATCATCGCATCATCATCATCATCATCACCATCATCTTATCATCATCATCATCATCATCATCGATGCATGTCAACATCATCATCATGCATTATAATCAGCATCTGATCAGTCTGTGATGACATCATCAGCATCATCACCGTCGTCGTCGTCTTGGTTATCGTCATCATCACCCTATGTATTCATCGTCACCTTTGTCACCATGACTCATTATCATTAGTAGTAGTAGTATTATCATCAATGCTATCGCCGTTATCATCATCATCTTCATCTTCATCATCATCATCATCATCATCATCATCATCATCATTATCATCATCATCATCATCATCATCTTACATTATTATATAGAGGCTCGATATTAATTCCAATTGGATATTGTTTGGGAACATCCAAATGTTAGTTAACCGATTTTAATTATCTCTTTAAAGTAACGCATAACTATTACATCCCTTTTTCAATGAGCATATGGAATGTATTCATTTACCTAATACTTTCCACGACGGTTTATTTAGAGACATTTTTAGATAGCGAATACATTTCTGACAAAAATATATTACGCCGTATCGCTGCATGCCATATCGATTATACCTTCTTCACGTCAATACATTCATTGATTGTCATGTTAAGTCAAGAAGAGTTCCAACAATAAAAGTTGAAAACCCTGAGAAACCCTAAACAGATGTCAACTCGTATTTTGAAACTTGCAACCTCGGCCGCATAGCAAATTGCGTCTATAACCTCTTTTACTGACCCCATACTCGTGAAACTCATCGTCTTATGTGTATCTTATAATAAAATGATTTAAAAAAAATAAAAAATACAATGTCTTCAAACATTTTATAGTACATTATAAAGGACACAAATTATTACGCCTTTCATATTGATTTGCTTGCGGGTGGTGTAAATAGTTGATTGAATGCCAATCCGCCCAAACACATTACATACGAACATTAACATAGCCCCTTGACTACGGGAACCGAGTGGGTTGTGTACAAAGTCTATGGGGATTTCATAAACTCCCTTTGCGTAGCTCTTTTGTCAGTGGGGGCAATTTTCCCACGATCTGACGATTATGAATGGATTATGGAACAAAAGAGTCAAGTCCATTTTGTTCATGACCACCTATAAACTATTGAAATGTATAACCATTGTGTGGTCTGCTAAGCCGCCCAAGCCAGCACACTAGCCATGACTTTGTGTAGAATTACATTTGAGAATGTGTTGATTGGGGCCGGGGATGTATTGTAGTTTTGGGAAAGGCCCCCCCCCCCCCCCCCCATGCACTAACAAATGAAATGGACGCTCTTATTACCAATCATGTGAAATAATATGTTAATACTAATACAAGATGATAACAAATTGTCCTGGAAACCAGCTACTATTAATATATTTGGTAAATTAGCAAACTCATCTACTGTAAATTTAAATCGCCGTGAATTGAAAACCCTCGTGCGCATGCTTGCTAAATCCTACATTCCTATATATATATGGTAAATGTTGGCGTACCTGTCATGCCTGTGTTTCGAACCTATGGCCAGCGCGTAGACGAGCCAAACTGATGTTTTCATTAACGTTTTAACTGATATTTCTGCATTTAACGATACTAAGGTTCGGATTTTCCAGGCAATTACACTTTGTATGCGATTTCTACATTACTTATCAATTATTTTGGACAATAAAGTTAATAATATGTAATGTATTTGTACTATTATGAATAAGTACAACGTTGACTTTGTTTGATCAAAATATCAGTCCTCAATATACACAAAAGAGTATGCTTTAACAACAATAATTCGAATTGCGCCTACACATTATTTTGGTTAACACATCAACAGGTTTGACCATTGTTTTGATGCTCTATTGATATTTGGGTTTTGAAGGTACCGTTGAGTATATCGTATTGGTAATTCCCGAAGTGCCCCCAATATTTTTTTTGTGAAAAACTGACTGTCAAATTCGAAAGAACAAACCATTTTTAATGAAAAAAAAAACTTCATTTGATCAGAAACGGCTGAAATATCCATAATTGTTTTGTATTCACAAGGTTTTTCACTGGCAATCACAACCTTGCGATATTTAGACCTTTTAGAAAAGAAAAAAAAATGCTCAAAGACTACTTTGAAAAAATTCTGAATAGGTTTTTAAAAAGTCGTTTATGTTATCTGTATTGAATAATTATTTGAACAAACATTAAATGCACAAATTTGTATGAAAAAGGCAAAAGTGAAACCAATGATTTTTGTTAAATAGCTCCCTCTTCAGTTGTAACGACTCTTTGAATGATAAGGGGGTTTTATTTAGTCGTTTGTAATTGTGTATACTTTTCGAGCATGGTGAAGTTATAAATATTTTCTTTGTACCCTAATGGTGCAAGTTTTGGTTACTAAAGTTAAGTTTGACCATTGGTTACTATAATCCCTTTAATTGCTTACTGAGCATTACGTCACTGGCAAATGTGTTTCATTGTCCGTTGAAAATGTTTTAGGCCGCGACAGAGAAATTTCATTTTACGAGGCCCAGACCATCGGTTATGATTATGATCAAAACCAATAAAATATTTCAGCTACAAGTTGTACAGGGTTGGGGGGGGGGGGGGGGGGGTGTTCAAACCGCAATTGTTTTGTCAAAGGGGGTTTGAACCTCCCCGGGTACGCCTATACACTTATTTCAATCGGATACATACATCACTCGAGGTGTTTCTGAGTTTGTTTTATCTTTAAAACCACATGCACTTTAAAATACCTTACTTAACGTATTCATATATACATCGCAAATTAATGATGTCTTGAATTAAGCGCCCTCTAAACCATGCAAAACTGCATTATCCCTTTAATCACATGTCTGTATAATGTGTATACACAAAGATGATGATAAGATGATAGTGATTATGATAATCGTGAAGATGATGATGATGGCGATGATGATGCATGGGTTGCTTGGTCAACTTCGTTAACTTTCCATTCGTATTAATAAACGGTTCAATCAAATTCGCGAAATTAAGCCGTAGGCGTAAAACTGTTTTTCAGAATTGCATTTTCTTCATTATTTTACCTATATTCTGGTGTTTGTAAGTGAGTTACCACTTATAGCATTAGATTTAAATATCATGGTATTATCATTCTGTTTCGCCAGCGGAATTCACAGGAGGCTGTGTGATTGCGTAATGAGTTTCTAAATTAATACTAAGATCATACCAACATCATTTACTCGATTCATTATTATTCCCTCACCCAGTGGCATGTTGTGGTCGGGCCAATTGGGGGAGGGGGGGATGCATTATTATTGGGGGCCACACCGCATATATTTCTTTGGTTTTTCGTCCATTTTGTTTCTAATTCTTGTTTGCTCAAATTCGCCCCGGCCCGTTATAAATTCGAGGCTTTTCAAAATGGTGGGGGTTATCTTATATAAGTATTACGTAAGTCTTTACGGCCGTGATAAACATTGTAAGAAAAAAAGGCTTAAACACATTCTGTTCATGGCATTGCACGCATCCCCCCCCCCCCCCCGCCCCTCTCCCCACACGCACACAATGCACGAGCACGTTCACCGCCCATTTCTATTGTTACATTTGATTACGTCACATCGTAAGCGTATACTTCGACCAATAGGAATTCGCGTGTATTATTTGGCGGCAACTTCGTAGATATTTGCATACACTTAACGACATGCATCCGTGCACCGTGTAAAACGATGACGCGTTCATTTCGCAATACGGATTGTGATAGAAAGGACGGCATAGCGTACATCCTCCTCGGTCATAGTAAGCTTGGCCCTTACATAATAGTCAGTGGTCTTTGGGTTCACTCCTGATGGAGTAAATTTACTCATCGGTCTTCATTGACTCCTGTACAAAAAGTGGAGTAAATTTATACATTGGTCTTCATTGAATCCTGTACAAAGCCAGGAGTAAATTTACTCATCGGTCTACATTGACTCCTGTACAAAAAGTGGAGTAAATTTATACATTGGTCTTCATTGAATCCTGTACAAAGCCAGGAGTAAATTTACTCATCGGTCTACATTGACTCCTGTACAAAATCGCGCATATAAATATACATTCGGCTGTGATTCACTCCGGGGCGGGGGGGGGGGGGGGGGGGGGGGGGCTGACCACATTGCATGTTTGTGTATTAATTGTTATTTAATGCTTATGTATTGTATTGTTTTAAGCCAGACAAATTGTGGAGGACGGCAGCCCCCTCCCAATCCATAGCCTCCCCCCCCCCCCCCCCAATGATACATGATTGGTTAGTTTTATTATGTGAAAACAATAATGTAAATACATTAACGACATATTAATTGTTTTATACACATCTACAATTGAAAGGTAGAATAAAAGTACAAAATACAGGTTAAAATATCTCCATTTAGGCTTCCAAGAACCACGAATTGACAAACGAACTAATAATCAGATTTCTTTTGAAATAATTATCTGTTTTAAATGAAATATTGTGTATGTGATTTTTTGTTAAAAAAGTGGTTAGATAGAAAGATAACCACTATCTAAAAACCTCTTGTAATTTTTTTAAAAGAGGAAATATTTTAAACACATTTTTAACGGCTGGTTCAAATTATTACCAATGGTTATTTTTATGTATATTTCAGCCATTTCTGAACCGCTTTTGATTAAATAAAGTTTATTCTGACATTAAAATTGTATTCTCTTTCGAATTTGACATTCAGTTTTTCATTATCTCACATAAAATATTTTGTGTACCGACCTCTATACCAACTATACCTCTAATTAAGACATTCGTCGATACTTTCGTTGATAAATGGCGATATTTTTTGTACGAACTGGTTAAACTTTAAACAAGTTCTAGGATATTAATCACTTGGCAAACAAGTGGTTCCAAATTAAATACAAATTAAACACCGAATCAAATTATCAAGCCAATAGCATATTGTGTATATGTGAATAGTTTAATTCCAAAAGGCGCTAAATCCACTTTTGGTGTGTTTTTGAGTAAATCAAGGTTTTATGTTAGACCACTTTTGCTTCAAGAAAACTGCAAGATTTGTACACAGTTCAAAGATATACCCCCAAACATAATTAAAATGATGTTTAAAGAAATCCTGCTTTAGTAGTTTTTTTAAATATATTTTCTTTTTTTTGGGGGGTGGGGGGATTTAGCGCCTTTTGGAATTAAATTTTGAAGCGTCATTCCACATTTAAAAATCTTAACCTTTTGTATCCAAAGAATTTCATTTTGTTAATGGTCTGATATCAAACAATGCTCTTTAGATGATAATTCTGTTTCTAACACACACATATCTATTCCATTAACACATTGACAGCCAGCATTTTGTTGAACATACTTCTCACATCTTATCATTCAAGACATTTTTGCTCCCCGCTTTTTTCAATCAAAATGTAACACATTTTACAAAAGGTAAGTGCATGGGCAACTTCACTCATGGTAATGTCCTCACTATTTAACTGAAGAGCACTATGTATGAAAACAACCACTCAGCACATTTCTAATATTGACAAAATAAACAAGCAGTTAAGACTATTATCGTGTGAAATTTGAAAATCTTGCATATATGCTTTACTCATCATCTCATCTCATGAAGGTGAATCAATCAAGATATACAAACACTTGCATGTAAATAAGTTTCCATACAATCTTGTAAATGAACAGTTTTTTTTTTAAGTCATACCTGTAAAGTGTCCAAATCCACGAACATTACTTGGAGCTTCATCGTTTCTCTTCTACCGTGTTGTTTAGCTTATGGTAAGAGAAGAATAAAATAGGGTTTGATTTTTTCAAATGTCCCTTTAGTATGAAGATAATTATCATTGAAAATCATTATTTCTAAAGCGTTAATCAACGCAATGAAAAAAAGTACAATTGTCTCAGCTGAGAACGTCCGCATGCAGCACCCGTGAGAACATTCTGGAGATTGAACTTTGAGCCGAGCGAGTTCAAATTCCATGAATTATGTACTACGTGTGTAAAAATACACGGCCCGGGTGCGAATATCTCAAACGGAGCATCATTACTACGACAAAAGTATGGCAGACCATCAGTATTCGGTGATAAAATATGAACTCAATATTCGTTTTTTTCACTAGGTAAACAGTGTTCGTTTTCTTTCAAACTTTCACTAATCTAATCTTTCAATTGTATTTTACAATGATATTGATGTAGGATTGAAGTCTCAAATGTCATTTTGTGCAATATCTGACACTTTACAGGCATCACTTTAACAGTACGTGCCAGTGGGTTTTTTTTTTTTTTTTTTTTTTTTTTTTTTTTTGGGGGGGGGGGGGGGCGCGTACGTAACCCACCCCCAAATTCAGAAAGATCCACTTTTTGCTGGTCTCGGGTCCACTTTTGACCAGTCTCGAGTCTACTTTGTATTAGTCTGGACCATCTTAACTGGCTTACATGACTCTCAGCCTATAAACTCTCAGCCTCGGAAACTGTTGGCGAGTGGTCTCGGTCCTGTGTTGGTAAATTACGCAACTCCCCATGAAATTTCTGGCTACAGGCCTTTAACAGTAGGTGCCAGGGGGTGGGGGCGTACGTACCCCCCCCCCCCAAATTCAGAAAGATCAGACCACTTTTTGCCGGTCTCGGGTCCACTTTTTACTGGTCTCGAGTACACTTTATACCGGTCTGAGTCCACTGGCTTTTTAAACACGACTCTCAGCCTATGATCTTGGCCTCGGAAATTGTTGGCGAGTAGTCTCGGTCCCGTTTTGGTAAATTATGCACCTCCCCTTTGATGTGGTTTCTGATCTTCTCCTTCTGTCCATTGAAGTTTTCACCTTTCATGACGCCCTCCTCGTCTCTGGTTATGGGTTACTGTTGTTCTGCCAGGCGTCATTTCATCAGGTTGCCCAGACGTTTCATGCCGAAAGCAAGGATGTACTGGGAGCTCACCGAGCACACATCTACAAGTGTCATAATCTGTAAATTGAAAGTGAAACATTGTAAATGGAAAGTTGGTTATTAACTGAATGTAATAAGGTTGTTTTTCAACATGGCTGAGAAGACTGCTACATTTCAGCTACCTGTATTATTCATAAAAGATAATCGAAACAAAAAAAACCGAATCACACAAAGCATACATGACAGATTTATTATAGTAGAATTTATTTTAGTTTAAAAATTGTTATTGAAAAAAAAGGTTTTGAATAATAAGCATGAACTAACCCCCCCCCCCCCCTACCCCCATAGCAAGAATACCCTTAACAACTACAAAACTCAATTTAATACAACATCATTGCAATGAGATATTTTATAATTATCAACAATCTTCTTTGCCCACAAATTACAATTCAGGCCTGTAGCCAGGGGAGTTGCGTTATTTACCGGCTAACACGACTCTCAGCCTGTGGTCTCGGCCTGATCATGTTTTGGTAAGTGGTCTCGGTCCCGTTTTTGTAAATTAGGCACCTCCTCATGAACAATCCTGGCTACGGGTCTGCAATTAAAACAGACGACTCAAATGAAAACTTACGTGAAATGTTGGGGCAAAGTTCCGCCCTTCTCTTTGGTTGCAGACCATGTCCTAACTCAATGGCGCATGACAGGATTGGCACATGATGAACGAAGCTTGTTTGAGTCTCTGTAGCTCCGTCCGGAAAGTGTCTGTGATGTCTCCTAGCTGTGAGGCATGTGTTGACATCCAATGGCTGACGGTTTCCCTATTGATACAACAAAAGTGCATTGTTAACATCCGGTATTCTACGAAAACAAGGGACAATGTTTCCTCCATACAATCTAAGAAAAATTGTTTGCATATTGTGTATATGTGAATAGTCTAATTCCAAAAGGCGCTAAATCCACTTTTGGTGTTTTTGAGTAAATCAAGGTTTTATGTTAGACCACTTTTGCTTCAAGAAAACTGCAAGATTTGTACACAGTTCAAAGATATACCCCCAAACATAATTAAAATGATGTTTAAAGAAATCCTGCTTTAGTAGTTTTTTTAAATATATTTTCTTTTTTTTGGGGGTGGGGGATTTAGCGCCTTTTGGAATTAAATTTTGAAGCGTCATTCCACATTTAAAAATCTTAACCTTTTGTATCCAAAGAATTTCATTTTGTTAATGGTCTGATATCAAACAATGCTCTTTAGATGATAATTCTGTTTCTAACACACACATATCTATTCCATTAACACATTGACAGCCAGCATTTTGTTGAACATACTTCTCACATCTTATCATTCAAGACATTTTTGCTCCCCGCTTTTTTCAATCAAAATGTAACACATTTTACAAAAGGTAAGTGCATGGGCAACTTCACTCATGGTAATGTCCTCACTATTTAACTGAAGAGCACTATGTATGAAAACAACCACTCAGCACATTTCTAATATTGACAAAATAAACAAGCAGTTAAGACTATTATCGTGTGAAATTTGAAAATCTTGCATATATGCTTTACTCATCATCTCATCTCATGAAGGTGAATCAATCAAGATATACAAACACTTGCATGTAAATAAGTTTCCATACAATCTTGTAAATGAACAGTTTTTTTAAAGTCATACCTGTAAAGTGTCCAAATCCACGAACATTACTTGGAGCTTCATCGTTTCTCTTCTACCGTGTTGTTTAGCTTATGGTAAGAGAAGAATAAAATAGGGTTTGATTTTTTCAAATGTCCCTTTAGTATGAAGATAATTATCATTGAAAATCATTATTTCTAAAGCGTTAATCAACGCAATTGAAAAAAAGTACAATTGTCTCAGCTGAGAACGTCCGCATGCAGCACCCGTGAGAACATTCTGGAGATTGAACTTTGAGCCGAGCGAGTTCAAATTCCATGAATTATGTACTACGTGTGTAAAAATACACGGCCCGGGTGCGAATATCTCAAACGGAGCATTCATTACTACGACAAAAGTATGGCAGACCATCAGTATTCGGTGATAAAATATGAACTCAATATTCGTTTTTTTCACTAGGTAAACAGTGTTCGTTTTCTTTCAAACTTTCACTAATCTTTCAATTGTATTTTACAATGATATTGATGTAGGATTGAAGTCTCAAATGTCATTTTGTGCAATATCTGACACTTTACAGGCATCACTTTAACAGTACGTGCCAGTGGGTTTTTTTTTTTTTTTTTTTTTTTTTGGGGGGGGGGGGGGGCGCGTACGTAACCCACCCCCAAATTCAGAAAGATCCACTTTTTGCTGGTCTCGGGTCCACTTTTGACCAGTCTCGAGTCTACTTTGTATTAGTCTGGACCATCTTAACTGGCTTACATGACTCTCAGCCTATAAACTCTCAGCCTCGGAAACTGTTGGCGAGTGGTCTCGGTCCTGTGTTGGTAAATTACGCAACTCCCCATGAAAATTTCTGGCTACAGGCCTTTAACAGTAGGTGCCAGGGGGTGGGGGCGTACGTACCCCCCCCCCCCCCCCCAAATTCAGAAAGATCAGACCACTTTTTGCCGGTCTCGGGTCCACTTTTTACTGGTCTCGAGTACACTTTATACCGGTCTGAGTCCACTGGCTTTTTAAACACGACTCTCAGCCTATGATCTTGGCCTCGGAAATTGTTGGCGAGTAGTCTCGGTCCCGTTTTGGTAAATTATGCACCTCCCCTTTGATGTGGTTTCTGATCTTCTCCTTCTGTCCATTGAAGTTTTCACCTTTCATGACGCCCTCCTCGTCTCTGGTTATGGGTTACTGTTGTTCTGCCAGGCGTCATTTCATCAGGTTGCCCAGACGTTTCATGCCGAAAGCAAGGATGTACTGGGAGCTCACCGAGCACACATCTACAAGTGTCATAATCTGTAAATTGAAAGTGAAACATTGTAAATGGAAAGTTGGTTATTAACTGAATGTAATAAGGTGTTTTTGAACATGGCTGAGAAGACTGCTACATTTTCAGCTACCTGTATTATTCATAAAAGATAATCGAAACAAAAAAAACCGAATCACACAAAGCATACATGACAGATTTATTATAGTAGAATTTATTTTAGTTTAAAAATTGTTATTGAAAAAACAGGTTTTGAATAATAAGCATGAACTAACCCCCCCCCCCCCCCCCCTACCCCCATAGCAAGAATACCCTTAACAACTACAAAACTCAATTTAATACAACATCATTGCAATGAGATATTTTATATCAACAATCTTCTTTGCCCACAAATTACAATTCAGGCCTGTAGCCAGGGGAATTGCGTTATTTACCGGCTAACACGACTCTCAGCCTGTGGTCTCGGCCTGATCATGTTTTGGTAAGTGGTCTCGGTCCCGTTTTTGTAAATTAGGCATGATGTAATTGTCATGATGTAATGTAGGCTTATAACTTTTATCCATACTCTACTGCACCAGGGAAGATAGAGGTAATGTTGATACAACGTACATCTCCACGCAACCATCCATGCGCCATGTCGGCGCTAGACTGAAAATGTACCAATAGTCTGACACGAGCAGCTACATCATTTTACAAAATGCAAGTGACATCTTTATGGAGCTGCCGCAGACAAAGTTGTCATAATATTGTTAATATTTAAAGTACCTGAGCGAAGGTTTAAAAATGCTTGTAACCTAACTAATTTTGGCATCATTGCAAAGGAAATGTTACATTCTTCCTAATAATTCATATAAAAAATGTCACAGAATTTATTAATCTTCTATCAAAAGTAATGAAATTTCGACCCGTTATTCGCCCTTGGTCAGCCCGCTGTGTGCGGGTACGATTAATGACGTAACATGTGTGAAGAGCGCATGAGAGCACTCCCAAGACTGTCGGCTTTGTGTACTGTAGGTGTATGTGTATACCACCCGAACGCTAAGTATTCTCATCACAATGTCTGATCTTGAGGAGGAACTGCTACTAAATGTAGACATCAAAGTTGATGTAAACAGCTCCACAAAATATATTGTCATTGGCATAGTGATAGTGATGATGATGATGATGATGATTTTGATTATGATGATGATGATGATGGGGATGTAGGGATAGAAGGAAAAGGACGAGACGCAAATACCATGAATTCATTCTTCAGTAAAGTCACTAAAAAGACTTCTACTATTAGTACTATTTACTTGCGAATATTAATTACATATGCACCGTTATTTGAACTGCATGACATCATAAAATGCAAAGGTATGCTCAAGATTCACCGTCATGTCTATATACATAACCTGAACTATACTACTATAATACTAGTCACCAACAATAATTCTGCGCTAGCTGCCAGGCCTGTTTACGAAAACATCTCGGGAAATTACACGACATAGAATGGTAGACAAATCTATTTGCATGATTCAATATCATATAATAGAATATTCTTTATACGCAATAATAAAATGTAATTAGCTGTTTTCGAGAGATTTGTATTCCACTTTCATCATCAGCTGACGTAAGTTCGTGTCATGTGAAGTCTGGATTATAAACCCTCACACAAAGTTCCGCAATTCAAGTTTGAGCGTTCATATCTCCATTATTACTTTATTACCGTTCATAAATGTGTTACCATTGGAAAGCTTGTATTCTCCCCTCACAATAATATGACATTTGTTATCATGGAATGTCCATTAAAAAGTCAAAAGTGAAATCTTGCAAAAAGCATTAATATGGTCAAACATAATAATTTCTCAATCAGTCAATAAAACACACTACATCTTCCTAACAACATACACAATTGTTATTGCACCACCTCAAAATCATATATTTCATCCTCCAAAAAAATGTTAAACGCCATTGACATTCTCGCAGGACCGACTGAACATCATTCATAACACCGTTCTCACAACAAAAGGAGGGTACACTGTTGTTTTATCAATGCATTTTGCAACATTTCACTTTTGACTTTGCCCAATATTCGGGTGGCATGCGCATTCCATGATAACATATTCATGGCAAATGTCATATCAGTTTAAAGTGTGGAATACAAGCCTTCCAATGGTACCAAACTCATGATCGGTAATAAAGTAATATGAGATATATGAACGCTCAAACTTGAATTGCGGAACTTCTTGTGAGGGTTTTAATACACAGTTGTATACGTCTCGCTCTACGCTCTAGGCGGTGGACTCGCACGTGTGACGTCATTATCCCGTACTCGGTAATTCCCGTTTCATGCCAAGTATAGAAGTTCTGAGAAGGGTCTTGGAAAAACGCTTCTTATCGCGTTTCATTGATATTTCAAGACTTAAGAGCAGATGATTTGTGTTCTGGTTGGTATAAGCTTCCTGTACATGTATAATTTGTCTATTTTGTGATATTTCTTCGCTCAGGTACTTTAACTTGATAACTTTCCTATCCAAGAAGGCGGCCAATTTTCAAAACTGTCACCATAAACCAAGATATAAGGCTTCCGATGCAGGTTTATGGTGTTTTATTTACTGAGGAATCCAAATTAAATATGATAATAAGTAGCTTAGCGAAGAAATATCACAAAATGTACAAGTTATACATGTACGGAAAGCTTATACTATCCAGAAAACAAATAGTCTGCTTTGAACTATGGTCGTTTCCATGAAAAGCGATAATCCAAGACCCTTCTCAGAACTTCAAACTTGGCTCGAAAACGAAAATTATCGAGTAAATATATGACGTCACATGTATGAACAGGCGGCCCATGCATCTTGCTAGCTCGCGCTCGCTGCATGCCGCGCGCGATATGCAACTGTGTACACTATTATCCAGACTTCGCATGACTTAGCTGATGATGAAAGTATAGTAACAATCTCTGAATATCAGTTAAGTATCAGTGCTGTAGTCGAGTCCACCCTATCCGAGTCCGAGTCCCTGGAGTCCGAGTCCGAGACCGAGTCCCGTACATCCGAGTCCCGAGTCCCGGACATCCGAGTCCGAGTCCGAGTCCGAGTCCCAACGGAAAATCTTAAATTGCAATTCTTTTATGACACATCAGTTTCATTATGATAAATGCCTTACAGTGAACTCTTTATAACATAAATAATTTGTCTGGATCATTGTAAACTTCCATTTGTCAGAGAATGTATATATTTTAAGTTTCTCTCCTCAATACTACAACAGTAACAGATACCTTCATAACAGACACCATCAACGAAATGACAAAGAGTTATCTGTAGAAATGATTTTAGGAAATGTCAAAGGTTATTATTACAGAGTATGAGACAAATTAAATACAAAAACAAAATAAATGAAATAGTTCATACAAATGTGACAGACGGGAAAATAATTTAGTTGATCTTTGTCACCCTTTAATTTCCCCAAAATGCAGTGGATAAGGAACTGCTGCATATATTTTCACTGTCAAATGTTCACTGTCAAGTGGATTAATCATGTTAATGGGATATAACTTTATTTGCAAACAGTCAAGTTGCTGAAAAATAATCATTGTTGAAGTTAAGAATACATTTTAGCAATTTTCTAATCCTTTTAAGATCACAATTTTTAATTTTAGCCAAAAAATCAAATATCTGAACATTCACGTGTTGTGCCATAAAATGTCAGTTATGAACATTATTTTGATAACCACTGGACTCAAAAGGCTAAAAGCTTAACGGGATAGTTGAGTTTTGGTAGAGAGGGCGCTACACTACTTATTTTGTTGTGAGGTAATGAAAAACTGAGTGTAAAATTTGAAAGGGCATAATATTTAAATAATAAAATCATCTTTGTTTGATCAAAATCGGTTCAGAGACGGATGAAATATCAATAAATATAACAATTTGTAATAAAGCTGGGGCCCCAGGTTTATTAGAGAATTTTGAACCAGCCGTTAAAAATTCAAAAAAATGCTTCCTCTTTTCAAAAAGTTACAAAATAGGTATTTAAATAGTTGTTGGTTATTTCTCTATCTAATCACTATTTCAACAAAACATCACATGCACAATATTTTTATTCAAAATGGTTGAAACCGATGAGTGTTTAGAGAGCGCCCTCTTACGTTTTAACGGCTCTTTTTGAATGATAGCATGATCTTTACTACGTCATTTGTAATTTTTTGTTCCTTTCTAGTTATAACTATTAGTTTGTAATGTAATGATGCAGGTTTTGTTTACTAAAATTCAGTTTCACCAAAACTGTACTCTCCTTACCAGAACTCAACTATCCCTTTAACGTGAATGATTTAGAAATTTGGCCCATTTTATACATTATCATGGAATTACCACACGTTATTACAATCATAGTATGTCAGTACTGGAGTATGTATAGTGTACTAATGAATACTGATAAAGAGTAAAGGCATGATACTTCACATTTTAACAAATATTAATTAACAAATATTTAACATTGGGTTGCAATTAATAGGGGAATTTGAAAACTATGACCGCGGAATGGTTTTGGAAGTGGAGGGGGGGGGGGGGGAGGGGGGCTGATCACATTTGAACTGTAATGTATTTCTTTATTTTATGTTTATGTATTTCTTTGTTTTTAGCCAAACAAGTGGGGGGGGGGGGGGGGGCTGCAGCCCCCCAGCCCCCCCGGTTCCGCGGTCCCTGCATAATACAGGCTTGAAGTAAAAGTGCATCATAAACCCATTTGAGACTTGCCCAAAATATCTCTGAGGTATATGCTTGATGTTTTTTCTTTGTTGAACGATCAACAAATTATCTATGGTCCGTATACCCGAGCAGTATGACACGAGAAACTGAAGACATGATTGTTGAATAGTCTGATTCAAGATGCAATTCGCAATGCAATCCAGTATGTCGATTGTTTTTTGTCGTTATTCGCGCGCGCGCTGGTACTATAGCTAGCGGAAACCTAGCAAAGGACGCGTACTGTACTTGCACACGAACACACCGCGGTACACAAGTGCATTTTACTGTAACGCAATAGTCTCTTCAGGCTTTCGTAAATTAATTAACGTTCTGGCCGTACTACTTGACCGTGTCTTACGTGTTCCAAAACATAAAACGACTAATCTCAACGTCTATTTAGGCATATAATAGCTTGTTGAGGCGATGTTACGATTATTTTCCAGAATGCCACTCAAGCGAGCAAGGTACTTTAGAACAACGGGTTTGTTTTTGCTTGCGCTGGGGTAATTTTATGAACTATAAATAATCGTGGGAAAACAGAAGAAATGCCGGTCTCGTTGCCGGTCTCGGCCCGATTTTCGCCCGAGTCACGAGTCACCATTGGTCGAGTCCGAGTCCGAGACCGAGTCTTTTTGGCTCGAGTCCGAGTCCGAGTCCGAGTCCGAGTCCCGAGAAATACGGACTCGAGACCGGTCTCGAGACCGAGTCCGGACTCGAGTCCTACAGCACTATTATTATTGCATATGAATCACATCATATAATACAAGATTTAATTATGCAAATAGATTTGTCCAAGTATCTTTCTATTTTGTGTAATTTGCCGAGATAAACGGGCCTGGCATGATCATGATCATGGTGTTGTGTTGATATGGTATATTCGGTATATGGCAGTGAATCTCATGATGATCGCTTTTTTATGATGACGTGCAGTTCCATTTATGGCGAATTGATAGGCTATTCGCATTAGATAAACTCACATGTATTTGTGTTTGTTTTATACCCCATGACATTTGCCGAAATATCCCTGTATATTAAAAAAAATGACAAAATGAGCCATGACAGATCGATCGCAGTTCAGTTCATCAGCGGCGCGGGCGGACCTGCCGGGCATGCAGACGTCGGCCGGCCGACCCGCGGTGCACGGCGCTGTTCAGCGGCTCAGATCAGCTGATAGGCTATGACCTGACCGGCTCGTCCCCTTCCTTCTATCTCTCCTATCTCTCCTATTTCCCCACCATCATCATCTCCATCACCTTCACTACCACTGTCACTAGTTGTGGAGCTCTCTTCACCAATTTCGATGTCTAAAATCTAAATTCAGCAGAAGTTCCTCCTCATTATCAGACATTGTGACGAAAAACTTGGCGTTCGAGTAGCACAATACATATACCAAATACGTAGCCGTGCGCTCGTACGTACGGGCTATTTGGGATGGGCGCGATTCGATTCATACATGTTACGTCAGTATTCATACCATCACACAACGGGCTGATTGGGGGCGAAAATCGGGTAGCAAATGTCATCACTTTTAATAGCAGATAATTTATTTCTGTGACAATTTTGGAAAAACAAATATGGATATTTAGGAAGATTATAACATTCCCTGTGCAATGATACTAACATTATTAAAGTTGCTTCGCACAGCTACTTATATAAGAAAACAGTTAATTGATTAATAGGAACCAATTTCAGTGTGTTATAAGTGATTTAAGACGTGGAGTATGTAACTGCGTAAGCGCCAACCCATGGGCCATACTGTATGGATTCACTTGTAAACTAGCGCTGCCAAGTCTACATCCACTGACTACCGACGTCGACTACGACCACATCTACAATGTATGGTAGGTGTACTACACATCGGCACTGTTTTTAATATCGGCACACCGCGTAATATTTGTTTTTGCGCGTGTTGTGAAAAATCGCGCATGTGATGATGCGCGCTACCCTTAAAAACTAAACTGGTCGAAATTTTGAGGAGAAATAATGCGTAGATCGTCCGCTACGAGTAAATTTGTGAAATGATGCCAATACAATTAGCATCGCACAAGAAATTTGGAGTTGCGTGCATTGTCAACGAGAGTTGAGGGGGTGCCGGTATTAAAAACACTTCGAACTTGTGAAGCCAAAAAACCACGCGCGCGTTCGAAGGCGCTATCTCAAAATATAATTAACACATCGCAAATCTGATCATCGCATCGGAATCTGCACTATTTTCTCAATGTGTGAGTACAATTTCAAGAAATGTGTACAATTGTTAAGTCTTAAACTGTCGGAAATGTGTTAGTGTGCCGATGCGGGGGTTACTCAATCATATAGTAAATGGTCCTGATAGGACCATTTACTGCACACAGTGGTACAATCTATGGGACACAATTTGAATTACAAACAGAGCGAAAAGAACAGCCTATCTAAAGTCAACAAATCCATACCTAGATTAAAGCTGATTTTATGATTGATTGTACAAAATTTCTTTTTCGAAATGATAAGTCATCCTTACAAAAATCGTCATATAAGTTCCATTTTTTTCTCTTCCTGCTCGATGTCCCATCGTAAACAAAGATAGCCCGCCCGCAACATTCGGAGGCCGCTTATTATTGTCCAAAATAAGCGAATTCGCGATGTGCAAGCATGCCCGCCGTGTCAGAATTCGGATACGGTAACACGAGTGGTGTGGGAAGCTTGCGGGAAATACATGACAGTCATCCATTTATCAGCATCACTTCCGAGGACAGCACTCCTCTCCTTTTTGATTTTCCAAAACTGCAAATTTTCCCTTTTTTTCGACATTTGAAGCATATGGAAAACTTTCCATCCAAAACGCGCAAAAGATAAACACACGCAGACGACGCGATTTAAATCTATGCTATATGCATTACAATGTGCAAACAAACGGCTTTTAATTCACGTTGGAGATAGACTATGTACTGGACAATGGCAGCGCGCTATATGCACTGCGCGTAACGTAGGTATCTCATTCGCGCGTGTACGTGTCTATGTGTTATGTCTCAAAGTTGAAAAATCAAGTTGTCAAGAAACACAAAAAAGGCCCTAATTTCCCCTCTAATAATCCAAATGTTTCTTACATTAGAAGAAAGGTAATTTTGTCCGCTTTGTTTTGGTATGCGAGATGGTATAAAAACGTAACAGGGTGAAATTCTACGACCGGCTGAATGAGCGAGAGTTGGCACAAGTTCGTCAAATTCATGGTAATTTCCATAGACAAGTAGTCGTTCTGGCAAATTTAACCGAAAATTTAACGAAAAAAGGTCAACTTTTCCCAGTAACGAAACGAGACATAATTGGTACCATTCAAAAGGAAATTTATCACTGATTAATAGTCCAGCCGAGACGGTATAAATTGTTTAAACGACTTTAAGCTATGGGAGTTTTATTTCACACAGCGCAAGAAAATGGGGCTAAATTATGTTCATTCCCCGTGCTGTAGCGCGCTGTGAGTAATGTGCGGAGTATATATGCACACAACTTTTCCATATGGATAATTTGGACCATTTTGGTAAGTTCAAATAATACTTGTATAATTTTTAGGGCCAGTTATGATTAATTTTGCTGAATTTAAGTTCAGAATTTTGCGCGAAAATTTGACAAACTTTTTCTGTACTGGCCCACATTGTTCCCGTACAGCAGGGCAGCATAGCTCTGCTCCCTTGTGTGACTACGACTACCTACGACGTCTACGAGTACGAGTCGCGGCCGGCGCTGGATTAAAATTCCAACTGTACCGATGAGTTATCCACGTCTTATATTACTTTAATAACAGAATTTGTTTCTGGCAATTTATTTTAGTTATGTCTCATGATACTACATGCTAAATCTTAGACTGTAAGTTACAATACATTCATATGCGTTGCAACTGCACTAACTCACTCACACACACAAATTAGTAGGTGGGACTGAACTTACCGGATTTACTCGATTTCACTGTCTTTATCTTGTGTTGTGCACACTCACTGCCAGTGTGCATCCTTATTCTAGGATTATAGATTATGTCCATAGGCTATACTTTCTCATCCATCGTGTTATATTAGCTGAGAACTCTCAAAGTACTCTAAAACTTGAAAAAATATGATCGACGGTGACGGCTTGTAACAAGGGTAAAAGATGTCGTCAACATCCGGTCACAGGAACAATACTGCGCTGTGATTGGTTAAAACAGGCCAGGCCCCCAAATGATTGATATATCGCCTTTAGGAACTAAACAGATTTGGATTTAGCACCTTTTGGAACTAAACAAATGTTTAAAATATTTTGTTTTCATATTTCTGAAAATTATTTAAAAAAAATAAAATGAATATTGATTTAAATGCACATGTGCAATGGGTATGCACTCATACTGATTTTGGTAAAAAGTGGATTTAGCGCCTTTTTGAATTAAGCTCTTCATATATAACTGTGAAATGTGCTATTTGTTTGAGTCCTTTAGTTCTTTTTGTGGATTAAACTATAGTCATTAGAATGTTGATGAAAGTGAAAGTGAAAACAGTTTCATTAATAATCGCTTCGATGTGTGTATGTTTGATTGTTTAAGAATATTAAATATTTGGTTATAAGGTGACTCGACTGGATAATCTAACGATGGTGGAATAATTTACATTCGTAAGTTAATACGTTACTCCGGGGTTACTGAAGTTCTAAATGATATTGAAGTTTGTTATGCAAAAGTGAATATTTAGAGGCAAAATCCATTGTATCTTGTTATTTATTCAAAAATGCTCTTTGATATTTAGATACAAACAAATCATGTAATGTTTTTATTGAAGATTATTTAAATAATGTTGGCATAACATAAGTGGTATCTGCCACACGTATTAAAGGGGATGTCTGCATTTCACAAATCGTCTGAACAGTTCCAGTAGACGGATGGGGATTAATGGAACACACACGCAAAAATCCAGATCGAACAGCCATGTAATTTGGATTCTACGAATGAAAAACGAATGCGTCCCTCCACCAAACTATATATCGGTCAATAAAGTTGTTTAACTGATATAGCATAATATTCTAACAATATTTTACTTATTATAGTTAAGGTACTGTGAAGTCGACATTTGTAAAGGTATATCACAGAAAAATGTCTCTACAATGATGTATATACAATTTCATGTAGTCCGATTTAGCGAGGTTTAGTTATTTTGTTTAGTATTCGTGAATTTAGTGCGCGTGAATTTTGCTTGTAATGTATGGACAAACATTTCTATTTACAATCGTCGGCGTTATCGATATGTTATCATGGATTTTTCTTTTTCTAAAATGCAAACAAAATCAATTGATAGACGGTCTTGTGCCTAAAATATTAACATACCCGGTCGATTGTCAGAATTAACACATTGTACTACATTAATCGTTCTCTTGCGTAGCAATGTGTAGACAGCTCCCCAAATTACCGAGGGATTACGTTTTTTTTAGCCAAATAAATCAGTCACATAATAATTTCCTTTTAAATTTGTTTTTTTTTACACCGAAGTCACACGATGTTGTTTGAATTAATCACAGTCATTTGGCAAGTTATTCTTTCTCCCATTGCCGATTCTATTTCGGCATCACTCCATGGTGCACATTTTCTTTCTCACCCGTCTCAGTTGCGAGGTTATTGTCTTATTTGAAAGAAAATGTAATTTAACAGCATGCCTGAAAACATTACGGAAATCTCCTTTTCGTGCAGTTATACGCTAACTTGACTTAAAGGGGTTAAGTTTAATTTTGGTAGAGAGGGCGCTGCACATCACAATTTTTTTTGTGAGGTAATTAAAAAACTGAGTGTCGAATTTGAGAGAACATGCAATTTTAATGGCAGAATAATCTTTATTTGGTCAAAATCGACCCAGAAACCGCTGAAATATCAATAAATAAATTTGACCTTATAAATATTTGGAGCCCAAATAATTAGCTGAATTTTCCAAAAAATTAAAAAAATGCTTACACTTTTTCAACAAATGTTCAAAAGCATTTTGTTAAATAGCTGTTGATGATCTCTCTATTTAATCATTATTTCAACAAAACATCACATGCATTATTTTGTATGAAAATGGTTGAAACCAATGCCTTTTTAGAAAGCGCCCTGTTGTGTTTTAATGGCACTTTTTGAATGATAACAGGCTTTTTACTTAGTCGTTTGTAATTTTGGATACCTTTCGAGCACGGTGGAGTTATAAATATTAGTTTATAATGTTACTTACTGTCCAGGTTTGGTTACTAAAGTTCAGCCTTAACAAAACTGTACTACCCCTTTAACGCCATATTTTGTAAATTTGTTATATTCATGTCATATTCTTAATGTGTTATGAACGAAGATAAACTTGAAACTTAAAACTTGAAACCAGAGGTCTTGGTCTTTGCTTCAAACATTTGTAGCGAACCCCCCCCCCCCCCCCGACTTACACGACTCATCCAGTGATGTCTGTCGTGTTTTTGACGATGACGCACTCCCACCCCACCCCCGTTAAAACAACCTGCCTACGGGCCTGAACGTCCTGTAGACGGTCCTATATTTCGTGTCTTCGTCCTTGAGACGTTTAGTATTCGAATGGTTTTTGTGATTATTATAAATGGTTTGTATAGAAAATTCAGCAACGTTGCCACCTTGGCAACTTTGGGTCTTGTTTGTATTGAAGTCGTCCTCGCATTTAACAAACCCTCTAAATGGGGCCGAGTGATTGGGTATCAAGCTAAACACAAGCAGAACTGATAAATACAACTAAAATACAATGACTTATGAATCTAAGTTAGGAAGTGTGTTCACTTACCTTATTCTTCCGTCCTGGAAGGCTTACTTTCGTCTCGGTGCATCATGATGGTTGATGCACCGCCAGCTTCTCCACAATCAGTGAGTCCGAGCTGTCAAACTGGGGTCGATTCAAGCGGTTAAATACAGGTATCTTATTCGCACACTGGCGTTTGATAAGACACAAGCAATCAGGATATATTCCGGTACAATTCAGGGTTATCGATATTCGTAGTCAAGAGGTTCAAGGGTAGTACATGGCTTATAATATAAATGTTCAATCGCTCCGAGGATCGTATCAACTCAGGCGGTAACTAATGCTCGTCGCAGCCGGAACTTAAGCGGGTCCTGTCTCCTGCGCGTCCGTACAGATAACTTCTTCCAGAGCGGGGCTCAAATGGGTGTGTAATTCAATACGGTGTGTCGTTCGGATATGTGGTTCATTCAGTTTCAGGTTGCAAGAGAGCGAGGGATCAACGACGCGTTGCCAGGGGGAAATCCATTTCCGGGGTTGAAGTGCGCTCAGGTCACGTGGGCTCCCCATCCGGATCGTCTTCACCCATCCTGCTAGGCTGGCAGCCCCCCCCCCCCCCCCCCCCCAACGGCGGTGACAAAGACTCATGTCACCGCTGAGGCAGGTCAAATAAACTCTGCCACTAATGGCTCACCAGACCGTTGATTGACAAAGTCAAAACGTCATACGGTATCTCGTGGCAAGCCCTTGCGTGTATGCACCAACAGTTAGCTCAAATGGAGGTGAACCATCCTTGCTAACTCCCGCCACATACACGCGTATACCCGCGAACGGATAGACTTTGGGTTTCAGTCTACCTCGCACTTAAAAGACAACAGTAGGGTTTGTCTGACCCTGCTGATTCAGCCGGGGCTAGCCAGTGACCACTACAGTATTTAGCATTGTAAAGATAATAACCTTATTTCCATATTTGTGATATAAAATCAGAGGTCAGTTTCTAAATAGGAACAAAAGTAATCAAGGAATCTATTTTCGGTGCTCATTCGCATGTACCGTACGGGCAACATCCTAAAATCCAAGATGGCTGCAACGTTTTTCCATGTGCTAATCTTATTAATTTTCAGTGGCTAGAGCCTCTGGTAAACAATAATTCCAGGCTATTATTTTCCAGTCATGTTCTAAATATGTAGGTATGGCATCACTTCAAGCTTCTAGCTTATATTGCCAGACCTTTGTGTGTTTCTATCTCGATGTTATGACAGTTTATTTGTATGTACGAAATTGTTTACTCTGAGACATGCAGGAATACATAAAATAAATAAAAATAAAATTAATTGCGGCTTGATTGCCACCTTTGCAAACTCTGGGAATTTTATATAATTAGCATGATTAGATTATTAATCTAATTCGCATATTCACCAAAACTGAGAATATTTTGAACCCGGAAAGTAGAAATGACAAGTTACATCACTTGTTCAAGGTTTAAGAAAGCAACACATCCATTTCTGATAGTACTTATTTTCAAAAACCTAAATGGCAACCAACCAAAACATGTGCAAAAAGCGATGAGTAGTTAAAACAATGTTTATTGTTGTTGTCTGATATGTCCACTGGGTGTTGTGTGAAAATTTCAAGTCAAATGGACATTATATGGCCGAGTGATGAGCAAAAAAGCAAAGTAATATTCACTAACTCATTGCATTTACTTTGTACATGGTTTTGACGATCCAGTGGATTATTCAACGTCTGAACACTTCAATCGTACATATCTTTTTAACGAAAGAGAAATTTGAAAAACAAAATCTGTCCCATGATTTTATTGTTAATACGAATACCACATTGTATGAGGGAACCGCTAGAATTACAATTTGATATTGATGATTTTGACAATGTTACTTAGTCCCTTTAAATCCAAAATGGCTGCTTCCCAATTTACACATGTTATGATCCACCAGACTATTCTTTTTGTTGTATTAGATCAAGGTTATACACTTTGGATTTTTAATTATAAGATTTAACAGCTAGAATATATTGTACTTGAATTACAATTTATTTGGTGCCTTACAGCGAATATATTGAAATTATGTTTTTAAAACTTTTAAAACAAATTTCATGAGAGGTTTTTAAATAGTTGTAGGTGATCTCTCTATTTAATCATTATTTGAACAACACATCACATGCCTTTTTTTATGAAAAATGTTTGAAACCAATGCTTCTAGAGAGCGCTCTCTTGTGTTTTAAAGGGGCATTCCCTCTTTTGCAAGCCAAAAATAATGTTAAAATATAAGTTGCCATATTAACCTCAAATATTATAGATCATGATTTTTTAAATTTATTCTGAAAAGATTAGGACTTGACAATGTATTTTGGTGGAGGTATGAATTTTATGATTTTTGTTATTACCTATAGATTAATAAAATGTTGGACGACGGTTTAATAACCGAACCTCACAATAATCTGTCTAGCTCCCTCTACGTTCGCTGTTTATATTATATGTGGTATGAATGTGATGCCCACCACCCATTATAGATAGCGCCACCAACGAGAGAGATCTGCACAACGAGAGAGATCTGCACAACAGCAGTGATCGCTATGAATGATGGCACCTACGGCTATGAAATTTTATATACAGATCTGTACCAAATTTGAAGCATTTTTAAATTGTTGGTAAAGAGGGAATGTCCCTTTAATGGCTCTTATTGAATGATAACTGGCTTTTCACTTTGTCGTTTGTTTACTCGTCATTTTCATTATCTAGAAGCAAGATATACACAATTTTACTTGGTTTCGGTAATAACTCTGGGAATGCAAAATAATTAGGTAAATCATCAAAATAGGCTAATGATATGCATTGCCAGAGGTTGCCAAGGTGGCAACCAAGCTGTAACATCTTTCATTCATATTTAGAACATGATTAAACAGAATAACCTGTAATGATTGCTTATTAGAGGGTGCAGCTACTGAAAATTAACAAAATTCATAAATATACAAATTAGGGGCAGCCATCTTGGATTTCAGGGTGTTGCACATATGGCACATGCAAACGACCAAATATATCCCTTGCCCCAAAATAGCCTAGAATAATTGTTTTAGTTACTATTGTACTATTCCTAGATACAAAAACTGACCTCTGACCTTATTTCAGAAATAGGCAAATTAGACAATTATCTTCATAATGCTTATACCAAAATTTGCCCAACGTTGCAAAGTTGGCAACCTCGCTGAAATTTCTATAGAAATGATTTAGAACATGAATAACCCCCACAAAATGGGACTTACAACTAACATATCCAGGACCTAGGAAAATCTACAGGACTATGAAGCCCTGCATCAAATTACAAGCTACGACCCGTCCAAATGTTGTGAAGGATGACGCTACACTTCTAAACATAACGGACATATTTAATTTCCCTCCAAAAGTAGATCCACTGCCAGATGGAGTCCGAATTTGCCAAGATTATGCTGATAACTCAAACTGAAACATTGCCAAATCAAACAATTAAAATTAATCCCATTGCTTATATCTCTCTTACTTTTGACACTGAAGTTTGACTTTGTTTCTATGACCACTTCCTTATCCATTTCTTTTTTCATTAGAGACTATCACTTCCCAGGCAACTTGTGCCACAACAGCATCCGGCTCTATCAACATCTATGCTTGAGTAATCAATGACGTATTACAAGTAACACCAGCTCTTGGGAATAATCCTGACTTGAAAATCGTTAGCGGTAACGGTCATGGAGCCATCAGACGGAGCTGCCGCGTCCAGGATGGACCAAGATAAGCGTTTCGAGGGGTTCAAAGACAGAGGGAATGCACTGTTCAGAGAGGTATTTAGAAAGAGTACAGCTTGACAATAAACTAACCAATTGATAATGATATGATTTTAATACAAGCGGCTGGCTGGAATACTCCCAGGGATGAAAACGTGCACTTTTTCTGCTGTAATCGTTGAACTGGGTATCTTTTGACCGGAGTAAAAATCCGTTATCTATTATCTATTATCAATTACCGTAAGTGCAACTATTTTTTATTATAGGTTCTCCAATCCATTTTAACACTTTTTTGTCATTCAATTTAATAAATGTGTACCTCAATTTCGTCCCGAGAAATCAAGAGAGCCTAAATCCCAACTTTAATGTTGTCAATTATCAATCTAAATCGTCACTGCTCAATCAGTTTCAAACACTAAGCATTCAAAACCGTCAATTGTCATTGGAATTTTTCTCCACCGCTGAGCGAGTGGTGAATGTTAAGACCCAATTCGTCTTTGTTCAAACAATTTCGTGATTTTGTCATTCAAATTCGTCACATGGTATAGCCCTATGTCTGTCTCTGTAATGACTATGTAGATGGTAGTTTGCTAGGTGAGTATGTGTGAATGTGCATGTGTGTATGCGTGTGTGTGTGTGTGTGTGTGTGTGTGTGTGTGTGTGTGTGTGTGTGTATGTGTGTGGGTGTGTACATATCATTTCAAATTGTTTGATATTATTTCTATATATGTCTTGAACAAGAATTGAATAAATATTTGTTTAAACGAAATTATGTGTGTGTTGGTTCACCCCATTAACAGATCGCCGCAGTATGATACTGAGATAAATTACTTTCATGGCACAGCATATTACAGAGCATAATATAATTTCGTAATCTGTATTACCAATACTTCACAGTTACATACTGACAGAATATAATTTCATTTGATATTACCATGATTACAATGGGAACGGTTATGAAACGTGACAAACTGTAATCCAGTGTCGTCGTACCATGTATCTTGCTATATGGATTATTTTTAAAAATCTCATTTCGTTATTGTGAACTTTTATAATTCCTTAACTGGCTTGCAAATACACCTTGATTTATATCGTTCAATACGTATTATAATGTAGGTAATTTTTTCTGTACCGAATTATAATTTCATACTATTTCATCAGGTGATAGTCTGTACAATCAGCCTTAGTTTACTGAAGTAATTTTATGATAAATCCTCATCCCCGCCGAAGATAATTGATTATAATGTGGTGTGGCAAGATTGGTAGAGCGCGCGCTTTCCGATCATGAGATCCCGGGTTCGAACCCTGCCCACTGCCTTTGTCCTTCGGCAAGACAATTTATCCACAATTGCTGCTCTCTACCCAGGTGTATAAATGGGAACCCGGTAGGAGGTGAAAGCCTTATGTGAACGATCTTCTTGAGCCCATGAGCGCTTGGAAGGAATGCTTCCCAGGGAGTGGAGATGGTGCACACAATGTGTGCTGGTTTGCATTGTATCCAATGACCGGGGGTAATATTCTCATTGTGAAGCGCTTAGAGATGATTATCAATCATATTAGGCGCTATATAAATCGAAACATTATTATTATTATTAATGAAATAGATAAGTGTAAGTTAAGGGGATTTCTCCATGACTGCCAATAAGTCAGCCTCATCCTTTTTTGTATTGTGCTCTATGCAATGTAATGGCGTAGCTAGGATATTTTCTGGGGGGGGGGGGGGGGGGGTGGAGGAAGGGGGGGGGGGGTGCACCGGGGGGCATTGGATTTTCATGAGGCCGGGCACCTGACAAGCAACAAAAGAAAGAACAAAAAAAGTAAAACAAGGTCCTCACCCGTGTAGATGGCCTAAAAATAATCATTTACACCTACCATATTTTAGTAGGTGTAAATGATGATTTTTAGGCCATCTACACGGGTCATATTATGACCTAATTTGGCCCGAGCATTAACCATGAGCATTACGTGAGCTTGGCATAAATTAATTATATATACTTTTAAATTGATATATTTCTTGGCCAATATCTGTAGTTAATTTTTGTTCTGGAAGTATGCATTTTTTTTTTGTGGGTCACAGGTCACAGGTTTCCATTTGCGTGATTTTATATCTGGCAAATGTATGTGTTATAAGATAAGTTATTTTCTCAGCCAATTACTATATATTTCCGTTAAACATGAGTTGCTAATCATTTCTATATGTCTCATTTAGTGACTTCTGCATTCTCAAAACAAAATATTTAAAGGCTGAGACAGGGTATTATCAATTTTTTGCAAATATTGAATATTTTCGCGAAAAATTCTTTAATTCACCTGAAATTCATACTGGGGGCTTATAAAGGCATACCGAATCATTTTTCCAAGGTTTGAGCAAAACATTTTTTTTTAACGAAGAAGCCAACAATTATCCAAGTCCCTTCAAAGTCACCGTGCCTACTTGTATTTACAATAACTTGTTTGTCCTTGACTCTTGAGTCGTGCGCTCAAAGTGTAAAGGTCACAGGGATCAATATGACATTTTAGCAACAACAAAAATTTCTTAAGTGCACAACAATAATATTTAAGCATTTTTGATCTATTTTATGTCAAAATAAAAGAATAAAAAAACAAAAAAAAATGATTACACTTTTTTTTTTTAATACAAAAATACCCCTTACCCCAACCCTTACCCTTACCGAAGCCAACTAGACCCTTTTGGAGTCATTTTGACTCTTATCGGACGAGACAACCCGACTTAAGCTAGCTGGTAGCTAGCTAGCTAGCTCTAGCTCTGATATCGCCCGCCGTCCGGGGCGCGTATATTATATTTTTTACACCACTGTTCGACATGTTCGCCCAAAACGGGCCAAAAACGCGCTGGTAAGCCAAGACTACAGTCTGCTGTATGCCATATAAATTATATACAGCAAACTCAGCTACCTATCGATATCGATCTAGCGAAGACAAATCCAAGGGCGAGGGTGACCATTAATTAGTGGCTGATCTCGATGCTGACTACGACCACGACGATGAGACTAGGAATATTGATCTACGCGTAGATACAATGCACTCACAGTCACCATGGTGTGTGAAACTACGATTTTATTGAGAAAATGGCTAGGCGTTTGATGCATAGAAATTGTATCGCAGGCGCTAGTTGCATACAGCTAGAGCGCGTGCGCTAGTCTTGGGTTACCAGCGCGGTTTTTGTCCCGTTTTGGGCGAACATGTCAAACAGTGGTGTAAAAAAAAATAAACGCGTCCGGG